>JAAGKR010004594.1:38580-59420 GCA_011419295.1 Clarias macrocephalus
CAACCTTGTATTTCATTTCTCATAATTATATCATTAATCAACCTCAGATGCCTGAATCAACAACCTGCAATGAACAGACTTTCTTTTATTACTGGAATAAAAAAAATAAAAAACACACACACACACACACACACACACACACACACACACACACACACACACACACACACACACACACACACACACACACACACACACACACACACACAGAAAAGTCAACAACAGTTAAACACACAATAATGCCTGCATGTGGTAAAACTCAGAATGACCCCTGGGGCAGCTGTGGCTTTGTTTTAGGGATTGATCAAAGCTACGAACTGTGCTATTATGTGACATTTACTTATTTTTATCCAGACAGGCTATTACAGAACATTCCACTCACATTAATGACTATTAAACTAAAAATGAAATGCATCTCCAGGAGGAGTGTGTCTGAGTCCATGTCCTTGGTCTGTGGTATGAAGGTGGGCTGCGCTGACAACCTGTCTCAGTTCAAACATGTTCTCTCAAGTGGCTTCACAGCACATATGTGTACGCCTGCCTCTCATTCCTGAGAGGATAGTGTAGGAGTGCAGGATAACTGAAAGGAAGACAGTCTGGAGCATTTTAATACTGACGGGAGGAGGTGGGCCTATACAAAGAAAACAAGTATACTGCCACACAAATTAATTAGAGTCATTAAAACGAAACATCTGTATGTCGACGTACATGACAAACGAGTATAATGTTATTCTGTCTAAATCAGGAACATTTGCAACATTTGTGTTAAGATAACGTTATGCCTTGACCTCGGTCAAAGTCGAGCAGTAAAGAGAAAGCGCCAAATATGTGTTGAAGACATAAGCTGTGTCTGGATATGTGGATTGATGAACAAGAAATGGTGGACGCATACATGAAAACGTTTTCATTTATTTATTTATATACTGCTTGAATTTATTACGTGACCGGTCGGTTTTTGCTAGGCTTGGGATATTTTTTAACTTTCTTCATTTTACTGATTTGTGCTTCTGCATTAAGATGAACAAAAGCGAATAGATGTTGAACAACAGTTACTTTTACTGAAATGACTGTAAGACAGAAAAAAAACAAGACAAAGATGTCGGAGGAGATGGTTAGTACGGTGTTCAGCTCAATAAATAAAATGGAAACATAGAAGATTTCTGTGTCACCACGATGCAGTTGCATGACAGACTGTGGCATAGGGTACGACATAGGGTTCACAGCTTTGCAATACCCATGGCATACCCATGAGGCAGAAGCATAAATCAGCCTTTACACACACCTCAGCCAGTGATTTGAATGCTTCGCTAGAAGACAATTGCCTTTATTGCCTTTATAAGGCTCTGGGTTACTAAGTTCCACAACTTTTGGGCCCTTGAGTAAGGCCCTTAGGTCCTGTGTGCTCCAGTGGCACCTCATCATGGCTGACTCTAAGTTTCTACGTGAGATATGCAAAGAAAAGAAATTTCACTGTGCTGCAATGTAAATGTGACAAATAAACGCTTTCCCTCTGCTTCTTTTCCACAAGTCATTAAATTATGTGCAGCGGCATGTAAACAAACTAGACCAGACAGGACAAAAATAAATAACACCACATACAACAACAACCTCCATAAATAACACCTTTATTCTGATTTGTTCTCTGTAAATGGACTAATAGGTGTGAAAAGCGACACAGTGATTGTAAAAGTCGGGGACATCTGGCAATTACTTCTGCCCCTAGAGTGTAATCGAATCCTTACTATTTAAAGTAAGTGTTCCTGGCACACCCTTCATCACCCACTTGCTTTGGAGTCTCCAGCTCGTTCTCTCTGTTCATCCCTACCAGCTGCTGCCAGTCAGGGACGACAGCAGTGCCAGGCGGTGTTGGTTTAGTGTGGAGCCCACCGGCACATCCAGCCCTCCCCCCACCCCGAAGACTGCAGGTCCTCCACAGCCTCGATACAGTCTGCTCCACTCGGCTGCACACGCAATCTGTTTTCTATATTACTAGCTGGTATCACTGTACTATGCACTATAAAACAGCAATTGAGCAGGAAATTAAGTTAGGTATTTGGCAGTGGCGAGGCACTCTGTGGTCTTCCCCTCTGCATATAAGGATCATTAAATACCACAAAAGTTTCTTGATAAACTTCCATTGTTTCTCACATACAGTACAGCCGCCTCTACTAGCTGGATTCTTCTTTTCTTTCTTTCTTTGTTTCTTTCTTTTTTTTATTTCTTTTTTTTTTTTATTACTGTCAGTGCGTATGGGAAACAAAATATCCTAATGGGTATTTGAACAGCTTGAGATGTGTCGGCCTGGGAACTCACTTCCCTGTGACAGTGAGCACTAGCAGAGATTTTTAAACATCACTGTAGCTAAATATGGAACATCTCTCTCTCTCTCTCTCTCTCTCTCTCTCTCTCTCTCTCTCTTTACAGTGTATCTTTATATCCGCATTTCACTCTCACTTTTTTTCCCTCTTCCTTTATATCTTTATATCTCTTTTATTCCCACTCCTCTCACTTTTTATCTCTTTCACTCTTCTCTTTCTCACTCCATCTCTTTCTTTATATCTCTCACACACTTCTCACTCACTTTCCCTCCATATCTTCATCTTTATACTTTTATACAGTGTATTTTTTGTTCTAATGCCGCTGACTCCTGTCTCTCACTTTTTGATCGTAGCTTTCTTTTTTTCTGTATATCTTGTAATATCCCTTTCATGTCTATTCTTCTATCTATCTCTTTTTCTATATATCTTCTTCAATCTTTAATTCTAACAATATATTTTAACATCTCTCTCTCTCTCTCTCTCTCTCTCTCTCTCTCTCTCTCTCTCTCTCTCTCTCTCTAATCTACACAAACAGGATAAGTATATTTAAACTAAGCTACTTCGGATTAACAGATGTGTAGCCATTTTCCCTCTACCCCTTCCTCTTTTTCTCCCACATCTCATTTCCTTTCTGTTCTCCCATCCCCTTTTCTTCTGTTTGTTTTCTCTTCATGTCTCCCACATCCTTTGGTTCCAGTTTCCATTAGCTGGAGCGAGTGAGGGCTGGCTGCAGTGTGCATGGTGGATGGTGGATGGTGGATGGTGTTGGCATGGTGACTGACAGTGTGAGGGCTGAGTGAAGTGTAGTGTGTGCCGAGCAGCTCATCACTCACATGGCAGCTCTGAGCAGGAGGACAGGCTTTGGGAGACTGGCTTCCTCTCAAATGAGCAAATAGTGCACTTTTCCCCACTGTCATTACCTGGGAGAATATTTTACCTGGGATTGGATTCAGCCTAGTGACAAACTGAGCTATGATGCAGAACTGTGATGCAGCTGGGACAACTTACCTAAACAACAGTCAATAGCAAAGCATTAACATATCACTGAAAGACAGTCAGTCGTGTTCTTTGTTTTTGACACATTTTCAAATTATCATTCCTTTTAATATAGGACAATGCTTTCGGGCTATTTTTAGTGAAATCTGGTCAGAACAAGGCTCTAATTATGGCAAAAAAAGAGAGAAAAAAATACATGAAGTTCACATGAAACCACAGAAAAACTTCCCACAGCTGATGGAATTCCATGCTGTGCTGTAAAGTATGCAAATAAATTATTCGCTTATTGCAGAGTAGCAGCGGCGAACAGTCGCACTCCTCTCAGCCTTTTCAAAACACACCCTCCAGAAATATTTATACCGCAGAGAGATTATGAACTCGCATATCAAAGCAAAAGGCCATGCTGATGCAAAATGTTTTCGACTCGTAATCAAGGTTTAATTATTTGTTATAAAAATATTCGGCACTGAGGATTTCTGGATAAATGCTGTCGAGTTGATTGCTCGCAGATTAAGCATTCCTCCTGCTACATTTTTATCCTTGCGTGAACACCGCATGCTTTCTCCTCAACACAACAGTTAATATGACAGAAAACATGCTAATGATGATAATTAGCATTTACAGTGTAATTTGGAGGAATACACTAAGTTGGGAATGAGAACGTGAACAACAAAAGACCTTACTATTTATATTTTCTCTGACAAACGTATCGCACCGAACCTACTGTAATTTACAAATGCTATATACAGTATGTAAAGCTAAAGATAAAATTGTTCCTTAACTAATAATAACCTCGTGACTCTCCAAATGTTACTACTTTTTCATTGTGCAAATTGTATACTCAATATTCTTTTTGCACTCCTCATGTTGATTTGATTTAAATATGATCTGCAGTCGGTCACAACAAGCTTCAGGACAACAGATATTAAGGAGTAAATTCTTTTTAATTAAATTTTAATTGTGCAGTGCTTTTAACGAATGAAAATCATGGAAATGAGTATAAAATGCGCGAGAAAATGTGTCAGCTGAAGGCAGTGGTGGCAAGGAAAAATTCCCTGAGATGGCAATAGGAAGGGAAATGCTTATTTTAAGAAGCATCCTCATTTGGGTGATAACAGATAGCAGAAATTATTTAGCAGTCATATAGTACTGGCAGCTGGAAGTTCAATGTAACAGAAGACGTAAACATTATGACACATGCCCTTCACCTGAAGAATTTGATTCCTCTAATACCATAGCAGTTTCCCAACAATTAAAATGGAGACTATATCCGTACATTATAGGCAGGGGTGAAAGAACTTTTACTTAAATTCTGACTGGTACTGTGGTACTACATGTTTCTCTTTATGTCCCTATTTATTCCACTATAGAATAGCATCAGCTAACTAACAGTGCTAACAAACAGGGGATGAAGCCCAAATAGTCTAAAATGGTGCGCTATGTAGGGTATACAATCTACAGTACAATTGTTCCACACACCTAGTAGTGCCCTTGACCGAGAGTTAAATAGGGATTTGGGACTTGGCCTCATGATAGAAGCAAGTTACCTTTGTAGCTCACATTAGCTGTGAACAGAACAACATTCAAAACTAACATTGATGGTTCAGAGGCAATTCAGAACAACTTATTTGCAGTTACTAAGGAGAGAAAACAGTGTTTAGGATGACATAACGTTATCAGTTGTGTTTTCTTGCCGAAAGAGTTTTTGTCAGAGTTCTTGAAAGAGCAGCTGCTCTCCCCTCTTCCAGTACTGCAGACTGTACAAATCTTTTAGTGTAGTGCAGTACAGGACCGTACTGCTCACTGTCACCCATGATTAGAGCTGTTACAAGCTTCACTATATCAAATATTCTATTTATTTCTGTTGGATAGTTAAACATTTTATTTAAATGTTAAATATTTTTATTTTTATTTGTCACATGTAGCTTACAGTATAACGTGAAAAAATTTTCTTGCATATCCCAGTTAGGAAGCTGGGGTCAGAGAGAAAACAGTGCCCTTGGAGCAGATAGGGTTAAGGGCCTTGCTCAAGGAGTCAACAGTGGGAGCCTGGCAATGCGATGGCTTGAAGCTCCAACCTTCTGATCAGTAACCCAAAAACCCACTGCCTTAACCGATTGAGCCACCACTGCCTCCAGACACCTGAGATTTGCATATGGTACTACTGTCTGAGCTGCTGTTATAGAACTTTCTGACCAATCAGATTTAAGGATTCAATAACACTGTGATGTAACTGCTAAAATTTTATAGGCGATTAAATTTGCTTTCTATACAATCACTGATCTATTGAGTAAAAGCTTAGCGGCGGACAAAGTGAACAGGAAGCTGGATAACCACCGTGGATACGACTCCACATCCCAAATATAAAAGCAAGAGAAAATGTAAGAGTGAAATGAAGATTGTAGCCTGCTACCTCTCAATCCAATTTCTCTCATGCTCACACATATAAACACACACACACACACACACACACACACACACACACACACACACACACACACACACACACACACACACACACACAACCTGTTGTGGCCTCCAGGCCCCATCCAGCCAGCAGAGATAAGGAGGCAAACAGGGGATAAATCCCGGCAGAAGCAGGGGCTTGACGGACAGACAGGCCACCATTAACAATGCCAGGTCTTGTGAGAGCAGCGTGCTGATGGAGAGATACCCTGGCATTTGGCACGGCTAAGAAGTGGCCCTTAAAGATTTCACACTTCCAATTTCTTTGAATTATCAGCCATCTCCTGCCCGTCAGTCAGCATGAGATGTCGAAGTCTAGTCAAGCCCAGCAAGTTTATTGACAAAGCAATTCAGAGGTGGTGTTGCACAGCCTGATAAAGCATCAGCGTAGCGCAAGGACAATGTCCAGTTAACAAGAGGAGCCACACTTAATTACTGTAGCTGGGGAAAAAAGGAACAGTAAATGCTGTTCAAAGGAATTCAATCATTCTCCCCAAACAGCTCTATCATCCGTCTAATATTAATTATAATACAGCAATATAGTATAAATATGCGATTAAAGTCATACACTTCGCTATAAAACTGCAGCTTTAGGTACTTTAATATGACTTGCATCATGTTCAGCTTTCCAAACAGCACAACACAGCATTTTGCCAATCTTTTTTTTTTTTTTTTTTTAAATAAACGACACAACGTTTTTGCCTGCTCGGTTTAATGGACCTCATTCAGAGTTAACGGCATCGTGAGAAGATCGTAATGAAAGTGCACATGTTCTTGTTCAAAACTTGTATGGTTTCAATACAATATGTCACGCTAAAGCACAGGCAGTGTACAGTACATACATTTAAAATCTTTGCAAAATCACATTTAAGGGGAGTTTTACATTCTCAGATATAGTTCTAGTACAATTCTTGAGCACAGAGTTTAAAAATGATAAAGAGAGATCTTATTCAGAGGTTTAGACTTTGGGAAACACACTTCATATTGAACTCAATCCATTGTAGGAATAAAGATACTTCATCAAACATCAGAATGGAAAGCGATCTCAGTGTAGTGCAATGTAGCTTTGGTGCTAGATTCAAGTTAACTGGAAGCTCTTTACAACCATAGAGAAGAGAAAGTGCCCAAAATGACAAACTTTTCGCAGTTTTTCCCCCTTTTTTGTGTCCTTGTTTTTTTTCCTTGTTTTTTCCTACAAACTATCCAGTTTTGGTGAGCTGGTTGGATAAAATAATGAATGAGCAGGTGTATGTCATGCTGCACATAAGCACATTTGCAGGTAAAACAAATGATGGGTTCTGGGGGAAATATTATGTTTTGTAAAATAAATGTCTAATGGATTTGTGTGGATTTGTATCTGTGTTAGTGAAACTAAATAGTCTCTCCTCTTCAGCCTCCCATCCATTATGCCAACACTAACCACTTCACCGCTAAAACCATCCTGATCATAAATTGACTCTCAATATGAATGTGCGACCAAACAATCCACTTTCAGAGATCTCCTTACGCAGCGTTATGTTTAATAGAGTTAATAATAGGCAGCATTAGTAACGTGTAGGAGAACGACTTTGCCCAAGTGTTGTGTTAAAAGGATTGATGGGCTTGCATGCAGAATAAGGGGGGGGGGGGGGGGGATGATGATGGGGGTTGGGAGGGTGCTCCAGATGCAGGCTATTGCTAACTGCTAACAAATGGCTGCTCTCAACAGAGGTTGTGGATGGGCTGGGGCAGTCTGGGGGGCGATGGAGACATACATCAGGTAGGCAGATGGGAACATTCATCAGAGAGCCATGTGTGTAGAGTTACTTTGAAGTCCTCTAGTGAGAGGTGAGAAAGAGAGCATGGCCTAGACCTCTGTGTTTATGTAGCCATGCTGTGGCTGCTAGCACTTTTAATGAAGGATTGTGATATATGAGGCTGCCCTGTTATAGAGAGACACATGAACACACACACAGGGTTGAAGGGAAAGGTTGGATTCTTAAAAGTCTATGTAAGGGTAACATTTTAATGTCTTTTATTGAAAATAATATTGAAAATTGCAATGCATGCAACAACAGTTTACAACACAGATACACATTCAAACTGTGTATATAAGCTAGAAGACTATCCATAGGATGTATTTTGCATTACAGTTAGACTAGATGTGATTTGGATACATGACAATACATTCAAGTTGGTTTAACATATATTGAAACTGACTAGAGATTAAATGGATTAGATAGATGAGGAAAATGGATTTCATATTTAAATTACATTTCAATATTCCAATGTGTTTCAAATTAGGCTAAGTTAAATTAAACTACACAAGAGCTGATTTTGTGTAGTTTGTATTTGGATAATATATTTTATTTCAGATTAGATGTTGTTTATATTAGTATACACTAGATTAAACTGCATGCCTAAAACTAGATTAGATCCAGTTTACATTACAACAGGTGTGACTTTCATTAGATTGGATTAGACATTTTTAATTATTTACTTAATTTTTTAAAATATTAAATTTAGTTCAATGTGGTATAGGTGGCATGGTTAGCACTGTCTCAGTCACGGGCCCCCGTTTGATTCCCACTTTGGAACTCAAATAAATGTGGTTTGAATTCCATTAGATTGAATTAATTAGTTTAGATAAAATGAGGATTACCTTAAACTGGAAATTAGACTAGACCTGATTTAATTAATTTAGACCAGAGTAAAGATCATATACTAAGATTTTATCAATTATCAATTGCATTAAACATATGAATATTAACTAAGATTAGATGTGATTTATTGCCATTTGTTTAGACCAGACTTGAGGTGATTTAGTTTAGACTTAATTTGATCGAATTGCATTGCATGTGGTTTACATCAGATAAATTTGATTAGATTATGTTGCATGTTTTAGATTAAATTAGACCTTACTTTCATAAGACTGCATTAGATTATACTAGAATAATTATGATTTATTTAAATTTGATTAAATTAGATCAGATATAGTGGGTGTTATTTATATTAACCATAGCTATTCTGTGTGGTTTACATTATATCACATATATTAGATAACATTTGACTCAGTTAGGCAAGAGGTGATTTAGTTATTATTCATTTTGATTAGACTGAACTGCATGTTTTACATGAGATTAGATTAGATTAGATTAGATTAGATTAGATTAGATTAGATTAGATTAGATTAGATTCTGTGGGTAAGATTTAACTAGATGCAGCTTCCATTAAATTGGATTAGATTAGATTAGATGTGGATTTGTTTTTTTATTAGATTAGATATGATTTAGAATAGATCATATTACACAGAAACAAAAAGAAATCTACATATTCTACTGTGTTTACATTAGATCCTGAATTACCCTGTCACTTGCATATTGCACCGGAATACTTATAGCAGTTATTACTATTATCTACACACCCAGCAAGATGGGTAAAATATTCAATTTAAATGCTAGGTCATATTTAACTATAATGCTGTTTTAATTCTACCTCACAAATAGGTTATTGTTATTTTTAGGTTTTACATGTCTATGGGTAAAACAGTTTAAACAGTTAAATTACTTTGATATACTGGTCTATTACAAAAAAAAAAAAAACCTAAGTTTTGCAAACCATACATATATGCAATAAACAACACCCAATTAATTGTACAAATCATAGAAAAAAATATTTATATTTATTTTTCAAAAGCACAAGATCAGATAATACAAAACAAGTTCAACAGCGACATCATTATGATACTATTACTGCGAAGCACTAATGCCTGAGACCAGTGCTGGTCATTATCTCCCAACATCAGGGTATAGGGGTTCGGCCTCAACACTTCAGCCTGCTGGAGATATTCCACGGTGTTGGTTCCAACCTTAGAAAGAAAGAAATTAAAGAAAGTAAAAGTTTATGGAAAAATCGAGAGGGTTGGCTAGTATGCATAATTGTAAGAAGATTAGTGTTTTGTAACAACTCAGCTTTTTATACTGTATGTGGTTGCTAACGCTAGCAACCTAGTTAAATGCAAGCGTTAACAGTTAACAGTTTAGCTTTCATTCATCACTTCACCACCTTCATAAACCCTGCAAGCATTCTACAAAGAAAGCTAAAAAGCTCAGACATTTTTCGCAGTTTCTTTCATACACAGGTGGGGTTCTTTGGTTTGGCTAGCTAGCAGCCATTTTCAGATAAACTAGCACGCTATTCTACCTCACAAAACTTTCAGCCTGAACAACTTTTCAGGCTGAAAGTTTGAGTGTAACTTTAACACGGTAACAGTAATAAATGTTACATACAGTGAACAAATTCAGTCATAGGTGAGTGAAAGTGTGTATACAGACCTTGTATTTAACATTTACATTTCCTCTTAAATGCGTGAGGAGGAAGCACCCTCATCAGCAGCCCCAAAAAAAGTCTCAAAGCTGACACAGCCTCTGAATACACCGGTGAACTTTGGGGGAGGGGCAGTCTTGTCTGTGATTTTAGCTGTCACTAGCTAACCCAACTCTAACCCAGCAAGTTAAACAAAAAGTACCCAATTCCCTGTAAATAACCCAGAAAAATTACCCAAAAGAGGCAACCCAGCGTTTGCGTAGTTAAAATAACCCAGCATTTTTTTGTGTGCAGTATTAATTGATCCCCTTTAACCGTTGGGCATACCTGTACCTTTACCTGAACCGGAAACATGACAAAATTAATATTCTCCCACAAATGTTGTCCCTGAAGACACAGTTCCTCTGCATCACCTAGCATTTACCAAAATAACCATATACATGTACAATCATTTAAGCATTGACAACAAAAAAGTGTTTTCATGAAAAAAATTAAAGATCACCTTTTACAAGTTACTTTCATTGTAAGAATGAATCACTGTGAAAAAAAAACTGCTGAGGTTTCTATTTGCTCCTGCTGTCATCCTTGTTCTTGAAGAGCAATTGTGAACAAGAAGCTCTATCATTTTCTGCCCAGCAACTCATCCATTCTGCTGTCAGAGTGACCCATCGAACTCCTTCTCCGACACGAACCCAACCGCTGTTGTCCTTGTTGTGCAGTTGCTGCCTGCCGATAAATTATGAATGCAAGGCGGGAAGCTGTAAAATTTGTTGTATCTTCTATTATCTCCATGTTAAAGGCCACAAAAGCTCTTCAGTGAAGTCAGCCATTAAGCAATGACAGGTATTGCTATCAGCCTTCTTTATAGCCTATTACCTGCGATGACAGCAGCTGCTGCACAACCACTGTACGGCCTATCACATTATTTGCAGCTAAAGTCAGCTACTGTGTCATTCCGGCTCATTTTCTTGACAGTGCTATCATAAATCCTTTGGGCTGCGGGGGGAAACTGTCGGCCAGCTCGATTATCTCCAGAGCCCGAATGGATCCTGAAATGTATGTAACAGGCAATGACTGTTATGGATCAGCCAAGCCAGGGCCATTCCATCGCTCTCTCTGCACCTTTCATTCGTTCACTCATTCTTTCCCTCTCTCGACTGAAAGCTGACTAAGAGGCCAGGGGGCGTGTCTGTCTACGATTTTATTCCATCAAAAAGATGAAATGGAGGAGAGGGATACAGGTTTGCAAATAATATGTTTACCTTCACCTTTTGAGGAAAATGCTCGGGGTGGTAGAGGCACTGTATGTACATACTGTATGTCCTTAAACACCTGACAGTACACCTTATAGCACTCAATGTTGTATTTGTCATAATGAATAATAAATAAACCCTTAGAAATTTTGCATCATAGTTTAACAAAATTTACAAAAACAAACCCTGTATCTATAAATGAAGAAACCAATATACTGTATAGGTGTGTGACTTTTAGCTATAGAAATGTATCTTAAAGTTATTATTATCACACTCAAATAATGCACAAATGTGGTTGACTAGTATACATGATAGCAATACAAGCACATTAAAGACATTCTTATTATTATTTACGTCTAACATTTTTATAAGTTAATAATTTACTTGTGTGGATGGATGACATGGGCTTGGGGCTTGTTATGCAGTGTTACTGAAAAAAAAAACAATTAGAGAACTTTTTGATCATTGGACAATTTGTTTGAAGTCACTTTCTGTTAAACTTGTGATTTGTGGATTATTCAATTTTTTTTACACTGTAGTGGTGAATATGTTTAAAGAATGAATGAGATGAATGAATGTCATAAGACACTAAAATGCACTAAAATGCATAATTTATAAAACACAACTCATGAAAAATGAGAAAATGAGATATAAGTGATGAAGGATGATACGTATGCAATGATAAAAACATTTCACATGCTAAGATAAGCAAATATGCTTTTGTCTGTAGAAATGTTTTTTTTTTCTTTTTTATGTTTTATGGTTTAAATGTTTTGCTATTGATCTGAAGTACACACCTGAGTTGTTGTGAAGGACACTTTAGCCATATTTAAAATGGCTTTTACATTTACTTTACATACAGACTAATGGCACTCCAATTACTGAAATAGTGAAAATTGAGTAAGTTTATGCACCATTTATCAAATTGTGAGGGTTCTCATATTAATTCAGCTGCTGAAGTGATTATGTTTAATTAGCATTAGTTTATAAGTGTAGATTATGCAATCATTAAATGTAAGTTAAAATCAATACAACTTTTTCCCCCCGTTTCATCACTACATAAATGAGAAAGCAGCCACCATCTGAAATCATTTTCTCCACACAAAAAAGTGCAAAGTAGCATCTGCCACCTTTATTGCATCTGTTCTAAGTCCCATTCAGCTCTTTGTCCTTGCTTTGTGCTCTACTGTTGAGTTCCAACTATTTAAACTCACCTCCTACCTCCAGCTCGCTTTGTTCTCGAGCCTCTATAGGCTATAATGAGCCAAGCTGCACAAAACCAGGAAAACTTAATGAGTCATTACTACTGAGGCCTGCAACCGCTCTCACCCATCCTCCTTCACACTCTTAATCCTTCTCCCTCTCCCTCGCTCACTCCCTCCGAGCCGGTGCTTGCAGAATAGGTCTCCACACCTCCCTATCAATTAGAGACAATTAGGGCCTCACAGCTCCTGGTGTGGACTCAAATGGACTTCACAGCTCAAGGGTTCACAGCTCAAAGAGTGGGCAAGCTCAATGAGGAATGTAGAGGTGGCCCTTTCACTCTCTCTCTGTCTCTCTCTCTCTCTGTCTCTCTCTCTCTGTCTCTCTCTCTCTCTCTCTCTCTCTCTCTCACACACACACACACACACACACACACACACTCACTCTCTCTCTCTCTTTCTCTCTGTCCTCTTTCAGAGCAAAGAAGTCCATGAAAACCTTAGATTTGTCGAAAAAGGACAGAGTGGCCTGACTCAAAGGGTGCAGGGTGTTTTATTTTTCTCTAGCATCTTGTTCCCAGGCTGTAAAGTCATATTATATCATTGCAGGTGATTGTTGGGGAAGAGTGGTATGGCAAAGTGCCATTAAATGACCTAAAGTGGCAGAAGGTGAGGCCTGACACAACTGGAAAAAAAAATAGATGTGTGCTAACAAACTGGGTAAATCATGATAGATGTGTGGCAAATACTGTAGGTTTGTAAAACTGCACATAGATTTTTAAGTAGAAAGTCTCTTTAAAGTCATCCTTTCCCTCCATGGCAGCAGAAAGGAGTGTTACTGTTCCTCTAAAACGAATCTGCAAGCTGAGAAATGATAAAAGTGACAGTTTGTTGTAGGTATTGATTTCACACTGACTCTCAGGTACTTTGCTTCAAAAGTGTTTATGATATCCCCAAGGCAACTCCAGCTTCATAACCCTTTGTTTTACAGCAGAGAAACAGATGCTCACCCAACCAAGTTTTAGTATTTAAGAAGAAATTTGCAGTTTTCCACAGGCAAAGAAGGATAAGAAAAAAAAATAATCCCTCGAAACTCATTCTGTTTATTGGCCTTTGAGGCTGTTTCAAGCCAATCCCTGTGAGGGCAAAATAAAGGAGATCACTTGGGTTTGAAAAGGTTTCAAATGGCAAAGCCAGCTAAAGGTGTCATTTCCCCCTTCCAGACATCAATCTCATGTCTCACTTCCCTCGAGAGAGACAGCAGATTGCTACAGATTCCCCGACAGGAGCTCTGGGCTTTTTTGGGATCGAGACACACGTTCACATATAAAGCATGTGGATAAAGAGGCATTTGGTATACACATTCTCTCTCTCTCTCTCTCTCTCTCTCTCTCTCTCTCTCTCTCTCACACACACACACACACACACATCATACTGTCTTACAATCCTTGTGAGGACCTTTAATTGAACTAATATCTAATATGCTAATCAATGCTAAGCGCATTGGTGGCTCAATGGTAGGTTTCTCGCTGCCATGAAGAAGGCCTGGGTTCGGTTCCCAACCAATGCCCAAACCCCAGCCACTGGATGCAGTGCCAGTCCCAATCCCATACAATGGGAGGGTTGCATCAGGATGAGCATAAAATCCGTGCCAAAGTTGTGTGCGGATCAGATGGTCTGCTCTAGCAATGGGAGCAGCCGAAAGCCTAACAACAACAACAACAACTAGTCAATGCTACAGTATCTACGCTTAAACCCAACCTTAACCTAATCAACCAAAAGTTAATATTATGTGTTTTTATAATGTATGTTTTAAACAAAGACAAGGTGCATGCAGTGGACTTTTAAAGCTGTTTCTAAAAAATGTGCATACATTTTATGTATGTTAAATTCTTTTACCACACATTAGGTGTATGGGTTCCCACCCCAGTAATAAAGAATGGAGCAGCTTAAGTTCTCTTTTTTTTGTCCACAGTGAGCAAAAAGTTACAAAATGTGAAAAATAAATCATAATAAAAATAAATTATACTTCTTCTTCCTATTATTATTATTATTATTATTATTATTATTATTATTATTATTATTATTATTATTATTTCCAGTACACACAATACCACAAAGGTTGGTTGTGGGGATTCTTGTTGACTATACACGTCCGCTGAAAATATCTTCATGTCCAACAAATCCTCATAGGTGTGACATGAAGACACTCAATAACTTCCTGACATAAGCCTTTTCCACAAACTTCTCAGTGACAGCAATAAAAGCAGACAGCCACTTTAAGATATAAAGTGTACATCATGAAAATGTTAGACTCAATGTCATAATATACAATGCTCCATAAAATATTAATGCAGGTGGTAAAATTAAGTTAGTTCCAATATATTAAATTGTCTATAAACTCAGTACATCAGCGTTCATTTACAAGCAGTGGAGGATAGTCTTCAAACCTGATAGCAGGTTGTGACTTCTTTTGAAGTTGTGTTTATGAATACTGACTCAGGAACCTCTGTAAGTGCCTATAAATCTGTGCGGGAGCGCGGCAAAGTTGATTTCGGGAACATAACTTACAGCTGAACTGTCTCGTCTACTTCTGGGAGTTTTTAATACGCTGTACTCAGACTGTACGCATGTCCTGAGTAAAGAGGGTTAAAGTTAGTCAAACTTTGAAGTTTATTTTGGTTTACGTTTATGGTAAGTAGGATTTAAATAAAGCGTAATAGCGTAGGTGTAATATATCAATTCTAAATGTAATGTGTTTGACAAGATCTGACATGACATACAGGCTTGTTTTACATATCTGCATGCTATTAAATAATATCATATAACGAGCAAAGACTGGATAAATCGATATCTGGAGCATCTGACACCTGATCCAGCGTACTCTCATAAATGTGCAGTTAATGCACTAGCACTAAACTAAAGCGCTCGACGGCATCCCGCTTTTAACTAGCTGACAGTGGAGATCTGTTCACACCATTCGCCTGCGGTGAGAGGTGTTAAAGCAGTACTTCAGCATGTGTCACAACACTATCTACAGAGCCTTCTACTCCTGAACACCAGACCATTACAAACTCAAACCTCCTCTAATTAATCATATTTTCACATGTGCAACTGAATTAAGGCAAATAAATAAACTCTTTTATATGTCTGCTTATTTGTTTTTATTGCAATCTTAATCAAGTTAAGAATTTGGTCTAGGATAAAACAGTAATTACTGCATTATGAATATGTTCCTCAGATCCACCGTTTTTAAAACGGCGTCCAGGGACCCCCAGGAGCCCAGAAAGTCTTTTTTTAATTTAAAGTGGAATCACAACTCTCCATTATGGACGTTATTAGATTTATTATTCAGTTCTTATAAGCCTGTTTTGACTCGTCGCTTCAGTTAAATGAGTTTAATCCAAACCTCAGTAACTCAAAAATAAGCCAGGCTGTAAATAATGTCAACCTGGAGCTAAAGTAAAAAAAATAAAAATAAAAAATAATTACTCAGAAGATGTCTGGAATAAAAACTCTATAATTCCAATTGTTAAACCATCTATTCAGTTACCGTGTGTAATATTAAAAGAATCGGTTTATGTTCTTAAAATAAGTCAAAGGCGGTCTGTGAAATGAATTTATTTACTTTTTACAGTTAAAAAGATCTAAGGTTAATCATGGCATGTATTGTAAGAGCAAATATTTAACCTTAAACAAAAACGAACAATCTGTAATATCTTACAAAGGTTTAAGGCAGTAATGTTTTTATTAAAAGTTCTATTAACTGAGCTAAAAGGAAATTATTGAGGGTTTTCACATGAAGATCCAACACTTTCCTCAGTGTTTATACTCATTGTTATCTAGTAATTAACCTGTTGTGCACTAAATGGCTAAAATAAATAAATAAATAAATAAATAAATAAATAATAATAATAATAATAATAATAATAATAATAATAATAATAATAATAATAATAATTAATTTAAAACAACAATAATAATAAGGTGAACATATGAAACTATGTTTAGCAAAATAAGGTCAAAAATAGATTGGACCCCAGCTGAGGAATTATCACACTGTAATATTGGTTTTAGATCCAGTACAGTACTTGCAGTCTAATTCAGCATTATGTTTGTTCTTCACAAAGGGTGCAAGTTGGAATCTAAGTTCATAACTATAAGTTCATGTTTTTAAAGCATATATAGTAAATAAAAGACATAAATACATAATAAGGACTCATACTTCAGTAATGATTCTCTTCCACTGGAGCGACTTGAAAGAGGTGCGTGTCGCACGGAGCACCAGCTCATTCTGTCAGTCTTGCTGCTCAGCTCTTTCTGTCGAACTCATTTAGCTGTAAGGCAGAGGTTGATAAAAGAGCAAGAAATGCTACGTTTAAAACCAACAACAGGCCAAAATCTGACATAATCCAATTCATATTTTATTTATTTATTTATTTTCATTTTTTTTTTTTACAAGATTTTGTTTTGTATTTTTTTAGACTTCTGTTTGCTGCCTGCGCAAAGTAGAAAACCAGGAATGACACAATTCGGTCATACTTGTGTTCTATACACGGAGTGATCCAACCAGCTTTTCTGTACTAAAATCCTTGACAACCCCCCCCCCCCCCCCCACACACACACACACACACACGCACACACACACACACACACACCTACAGTACATCTCAATAAACTCAATAATACTGGGACTGAACAAGTCTGACAAAAGATGTGAGCAGAAATGAGGTTTGCAATTATATATATATATATATATATATTTCTATCATACACTCATATACTAGATTAACCATTTTTGTATTGGAATAACACACACACACACACACACACACACACACACACACACACACACATGACCCACCATGTACCACGTCAGACTTTGCACTGGTAATAACTTTATAGCATTTTCTTTTATTACTCTATTAATATATACATTTCATACAATGTGTACCCTACCTCTCACTGAGGAGACATTCCTCAAAAGGTTGAAATGCAAAACGTTGTACAGTATAGTACATTTATAGTAGATGTACAGTACAGTACAATCTACAGTAAATATTTATCATAAACAGTAACAAAGGCTGTCTAAGCATTAATGGACACAGAGCATTGGATCTACAGAGGCTTTTAAGGCCAGTATTGTGACCTTCCTGCAGTCTGCTAGTCAGCGAACATAATATAGGAAAATGGTTAAGGGAGTTGAGCGTGTATCATCTTTGGGTGCCTAAACGCACAAATATTTTAGTTGTCAATTACACATCTAACTCAAAAGCAGAGTAATAAACGAGACGCGACCGGGTGCATACATTCCTTCAGGATGAGCGCAGCTGCTGTACACAAACACAACCACGTCCAGGGAGGAATGATGAAAAGCTCTAACACCTATTATGAGACAAAATAACAAGCTCTTATGAGCGGCTTGATTGTTTAGTGAATCATCGATCTTGGAGGTGTGTAAAGTAGAGCTAAGTCTCCATTATGGGCCACCGGCTCTGTGGCGCGTTTGATTTTCTGTCAACATCCCACTTACAAAATCCTAATGCACTCCGTTTGGAAAATACTGTATGCATCAGGCTAAAAGCAGATTGAAGCTATCGCTCATTCCCGAGTCTGTGAATGTGTGTAAACTGGTTTGAGTCGTTACTCTCTTTCAATTTAATCACTGTTAGCACTTAGTTTTCCTTTCATGTCATGGTAGAGAGAAAGTCATCAGGAACGAAACTGCAGGATAGTCAGGGGCAAAAAGGTGCAGCTCAGTGCAGAAATGCAGTGTCGTGCCAGCTGTGCCATTCTTACAATTTGTATTACATCAACAAAAGTATGTTCACATATGTTTATTATTAGGAGAAATTTGGAGATAATATGTCAAACGGTCTTAGATATGGCACGGTTTTGAAAATGATCAGATGTGTCACTTTAGTTCATCTGAGTTTGTGTCAACGACTGGCATGGCTTTACAGCTTGTCTGTCTGAATGTAATGATTTTCAGTGTGTGTGTGTTGATAGAAGGACAGAGACGGGCAGGGAGACGAGGCTACGCCCTGGGTTGGCACAGGGGCTCAGCCTCCTGGGGCGCAAAGAACAGATGGTTATGGAACACTCCACTAGTATAATGGAGCTGAAACTAAGATGCCAGCCATTCTCATCAGTCTCTCTCCCTCTCACACGCTCTCTCACTCTCTCGCTCTCTTTCTCAGCTGCACGGGTTGTCCTCCACCTGCCCTGAGTCATAACCCTTCCGTCCTGCCTAAGTACCATAATAAATCCACACGTAATGCTCTTCAATGAGGTCTCCTACATGTATCATTCTTCTTCTGGTTTATTTATAATCTGCCACTTTAGCCTTGATTAGCAAATGGTACTCAAGACGCCTGGGTGAGATTCTTGGTGAGTGATGAGGACGAGCAAAGAGTCAGGGTGTCTAAGCAAGCGAGATGCTCACAAATTACCAACAACAGCACAATGTGGGATTACCGTAAAGAAGCACGGATTATACAGTGTCATTAAAGACTGAATCACAGCATCTCGACCCATAATTTTGCTAAAATAAACAATCATTTCGAGGGTCAAACAAAAGCTGCTAATAATGTGTATATGCTGTAAAGTCGAAAATATTAGTTAACTGTTTTCTGCACTTTCTTTTCCTGTGTGTATTTTTTCCAGTTATTTCAACTCACCTCTGCTACACCTGAGGTTAATCTGACTTATTGTTAAGTTTATAGTGCATTCCGTATTTTCTCTTGGCAAAGAAAAGTCCCGTTTAGCTAGTCATTATGTCAACATGCAAACTGCTGTAGAAAGCTACACTAAGCCTTCCTTTATTCCCTTTAATACACCTTTGAAAACACCTTCATTATAAGAATTTGTTTTGATTAATAGTGTTTATAGCAGTATCAAAGAGAAATTTAGGATAGCCAATCCACCTACTTGCATGTTTTTTGGAGGGGTTCATTCACATGAAACCCCACACAGAAGGTAACCCAAGCTTAGGATTAAAGTGAGATTTTAGCAAAACGAAAACTACTGCATTACTGCAAAACACTCTAGATACAGACATGTACCAAACTATATCAAACAAAGTGCATGAACTAATGTAATCTCACACTAGGTGCTTATACAGGTGCTCCTGGCTTGTGCTTGTTGCACAGGGCCATAATTACTCTAAATGTTTTTCTTATAATGCAGACCTTCCCACTGTCAACAATCAGTGAGGTTCTATTAATTCTGACTAATTTCTACATAGACAAATGCATCACTTCCTGTAATTACAGACACATGTACATATTTGGGACTGTGTACTGATTTGGAATGAGTTTAAAAGGAAATTACATTGACACAGACAACAACATAAGCAATGTGTTTTTTAGAGGCATGCAAAAATGATTACACCATGATTTCATTTGTTCGCTAAATGCACTAAAGCAGAACCGTACCACCCCACAGCATGCTGAGGAAATTAGCCAGAACGACTCTTGGTGAAATGAAAGTTAAATGCTGTTCAGAGTTTCAGTGGACTAATTGAACTCTGAATCCAATGAACCATAACAGTTAAGCAAACAGTTCATGTAAATATGAGCAACAATTCATAACCCCCCAACCCCCCCCCCCCCCCTTCATAAAAATGCACTGCAGCTGTAGCTTTAATCAAATTACAATACAGCTTGGTTATATTATACACACTATAGATAAACATTCCTAATCATTTTTAGCGCTAAAAAATCTTTCCCCTAGGTTTGGGAGTCTTAGTAAAAAGGATCACATCTTTACAATCTTTACATTATTAGTACACATAGTGAAAAGAAATGATGCTCCTATGTACTGTATGGTTTGTGTCTGTAATCTGTAGTCTTTTATTCAGTTTGTTACCTTTCCCCTTTTAGCCTCTTATCTTATTTAGCTTAAAGCATGTTATTCGGTAAGAACTGCGAATTATTCTTTTACTACAGGAAAGTAGGAGTGCAGTGTGTAGCATAGGAGAGAGGAAATTATATGTGGATCTGCCGAAGGGTCCTGGGAGTTTAAGGGTTTAATTTAGCAAAACAGTTTCTGTTCTCTCGCCACACAATTTATTCTTTAACCAGAGAACCATCGCTTACAGAAATTTCACAAGTGATTTTCTCATATGAATAATTGATTCTGTGAAATATATGTGATCACATGTAAAAAATGAAATATTTATAGGAGGTTGATACGAGACAAAAATGGATGCACACACCCTATGTGTGTGTGTGTGTGTGTGTGTGTGTGTGTGTGTGTGTGTGTGTGTGCTTCAATTTAGTATTATATATATATATATA
>JAAGKR010004595.1:0-17500 GCA_011419295.1 Clarias macrocephalus
ACCATACAAATCCAGGCAGACCACACGGGGCATCCATGCGACGAGATCTCCAACCAGAAGCAGGACTCCAGGACCAGTTAGACGGGTCCAGAGGGAAGAGGGGTCTGGATCACTGGTAACTCAGGAGCGAACATGTATAGCTCGACAGAGAGACAGAGAGAGGGACAGGAGAGAGAGGAGAGAGAGAGGAGAGAGCAGAAAAGGAGAGAACAGAAAATAAGGAGAGATGGCAGTTAGGTCTGGTCACAGTCAACATGTATAAGGTGAAAGTATATTAGTGCAAAGTGCAAGCAGGGACTCCGGCAGGACTGACTATGACATCATAACTAAAAGGGAGGAGCCAGAAGGAAACACAAACATGAGGGGGAACTGAGATGTAAAGCAACCAATCACCTCACCGTCAACAAACCTGAGTGAACAATGAGAGTGGGGAGGACAGCATCTAAACATACCAGTTCACCAGATACTCTACGTCCATGAGTCCCCCAGGGGTTTCGTTCTTCGTACGTCGCTTGACACATCCGAGATGAACTGACAGATCTAAGATGAGATCATCGCGCTAATTACGATGCGGCTAATTCGGTTCTTCGACACACCTGTTGACACACCTGATTAGTGTCGCTGGATTAAGTTGTCTAGGATTATTGCGCGTTTGTGCGTTTGTTTAAAAGGCGACATGCATCGACAGTAGAAACACTGATCACAACCCCTGCGACTGGGTGACGAAATGGCAAAAGAGCAGCTCAATTTATTACTCAAGCGGAGCAAAAGCTTTTATTAGAGGGTTATGCAGAATTTCAAACTTTAATAAAGATAATTAAAAAATAAAGTTATTAAACACGTAAGTGCTGCCCGTGTTATAGGTGTGTGTGTGTGTCTATGTTAATAACTTTATTTTGTGTGTGTGTGTGTATATATAATATACACACACACACACACACTCTCAAATCCTATTGGTCTTAATTTAAAGTTAGCTGAACAAATTTGATAATTTAAGTAATCATAAGTACTTAAGTAACAGTAACTGTCACCGCAAAGTCAACTGTCACCTCCAGCAATTTAAATCTAAAGTGCTCTGGTGGCTCAGTGGTAGATGCTGCGCCTGCCACATGAAAGACCCGGGTTCGAGTCCCGCGCTGGATTGAATTTACTTTATTTGCAACAAATTCAAATATTGATAGTTCTGTTTACTTAAAATTACTTTTAAAAATTATGTAACTGATTACCTCAAATATTTTGAGTTTACAGTGTAAAAGTGAAGTACAAGGACAAGTATAGTAAGAAGTATATTGTCATGCTGTGCTAAAGGATCCTGTCTATCACACAATACACGAGGCATTTGAAAAAGACATGGCTGCGACAGATTTGAGACAATAACCTCCACTTATATAGACGCAATCGGGGGATAGAATGTTACATATGATTAGACACACACAGAGCTTAATACACATGTATACATATACTGTATTTATGTTTAAATACACCATCCATATATTCATGCAAGATACTTTTTTTTTCTTTTCCCCGCGGAGTCAGTCCGTGTCAGTCAGTCAGGCTCTTTAATCAATCAGATGTGATTTCGCCATTTCAGCCAATCATAACCCGGCAGGAGGGCAGCCTAAACCCTGTTTACATGAAATAAACCTGCTCCCGAGCAGCTTTAAGCTTACGGACATGTTGCTATGACAGCAAGCGCGAGATTCGCTTCGAAGAACGAAACAATCCAAGATCAGGACAAATCCACAACAATCAAATCCAGCTAACTGAGTTAGCGACGTACGAAGAACAGACCCCAGATCTGCTCCTTTACTTAAGGCTAATCTATTTACAAACATGCTTCGCTAAATAAATAGGTTTTGAGCCTAGACTTAAACACTGAGACTGTGTCTGAGTCCCGAACATTAAAAGGAAGACTATTCCATAACTTTGGGGCTGCTGTAAGTTTAATAATACGTGGTACTGACAGGCAGCCTGCAGTCTTTGATGGAAGTAGGCGTGGCGGATCGTAAGACACCAACAGTTCACTCAGATACAGTGGCGCGAGACCATTTAATGCTTTATACGTCAAAAGTAGTATCTTAAAATCGATGCAAAATTTCACAGGGAGCCAATGCAGTGTAGATACGATAGGGGTGATGTGCTCATATCTTCTGGTTTTAGTGAGGACTCTCGCTGCTGCATTCTGCACCAACTGAAGCTTGTTTATACACCTAGTTGAACAACCAGACAGTAAGGCGTTACAATAGTCCAACCTAGAGGTGATAAAGGCATGAACTAATTTTTCTGCATCATTTAGTGACAATATGTTTCTTATCTTGGCAATATTTCTAAGGTGAAAGAAAACTATCCTGGTAATATTATCTACATGTGCTTCAAACAAAAGGCTGGAATCTATAATCACACCAAGGTCTTTTACTGTTGCACTTGATGGAACAGAAAGGCATCTAAAGTTACAGTGTGATCAGAAAGCCTACTTCTAGCTACTTGTGGTCCTATGACTAGAACTTCTGTTTTATCAGGATTAAGCAGAAGAAAATTAATTAACATCCAATCTCTTATGTCCTGCACACACTGCTCAATTTTAGCAAACTGGTTTTTCTCATCTGGTTTTGCTGAGACATATAACTGAGAACATGAGGAATGGTCACCATCTACAAACTGATAACGATCAGTCAAATAGGATCTGAGCCACAAGAGGGCAGTTCCCTTAATTCCTACTACCTTTTCTAATCTGTGAAGGAGAATACTATGATCAATGGTGTCAAAAGCTGCACTGAGGTCCAGTAACACAAGTATAGTGACACAACCCTGATCAAAGGCCAATAGGTCGTTTACTACTTTAACAAGTGCTGTCCTTGTGCTGTGATGAGGCCTAAATCCTGACTGATACAGTTCATTTATGCTAATTCTGTGTAGATGTGAACATAGCTGCTGTTATACTACCTTTTCCAGAATCTTGGAGATAAAGGGAAGGTTTGATATCGGCCTAAAATTAAAAAGCTGACAGGGGTCAAGGTCAGGTTTCTTGATTAGCAAGCTAGATAGATTTCTAATTTCTTTTATTTTACTGCTAGTAGTGTTATTACTAATTAAGCAGGTCCCTGGGGGCCCCTAAAGGGCGTGGGCCCTTAGAATCGTCCTAACTTTCCCCCCCTTAGCGGTGCCCCTGGGCCTATGTAGTAGTTGACTCAAGGTGATGCATGAGGTAACTAGCTTGCATAGATCACGCTACCCGGACATAGCTATTGCATTAACAGCTGTGATCTGAGACCCTTGATGATATTAGTTTTATTCCATGTGGACCAAGTGGTTGATCGAACTGGTTACATAAACAAACATCTGATCACATAAGTGTTCATGTAAGCAGGTAAGCTTGAATGTCTAATCAGACTGACTTTGATTATCTTGATGAAATATTGTCTTATAGAGTAGTTTGACAGCAAAAAAAAGATAAAGGTAATTTTTATACTTTCCCTCATTTTGTCAGGTTAGTGTCTGCAGAATCTCATGTCTGTCTAAAGCAAAAAACATTTTTCGCTGAAAATCGCTATGTATCTTTTGTTTAGAAGCTTTGAACAATCACTAGCACTGGTTTTGCTGCGAGCCATGGTGCACTTCAGTAGTTATGAAAGCAATATTTTATGAAAGAGCTGAAAGACAATACCATAACACTTGCCGAGGTGCGTGGTGCTTCATGAACTAAAAAAAATGAGAAGTTGCTGTGTTTGCTACAAATGGTTACTTCAGGATTTCTTAACTATTATAACTTTATAGGGTTATAAATTTTATATGCTTTTGGTTGATTGGACTTCAGTTACTAAACAGACCGGGGTTCGTATTTAAATATTTAGCAATTCATAACATTTCCAAATGGGAGAAAGGTCTGGACTGCAACTGCAGTCTGTACTCTTTTACTATGAAGCCATGCTTTTTGTAACACGAGCAGAATTTGGCTTGGCATTGTCTTGCTGAAATAAGCAGGGATGTTCACGGAAAAGATGTCGCTTAGATGGTAGCATATTTTGCTCCAAAACTTGTATGTACCTTTCAGCATCAATGGTGCTTTTACAAATGAACAAGTCACCCATGTCATGGGAACTAACACACCCACATACCATCACAGATGCTGGCTTTTGAACTTTGTGCTGATAGTAATCTGGATGGACTTGGTAATATCCTTTACAGAAAGATGTCTGTTTTAAATGCAGTGCCACCTGAGGGACTGAAGGTCACAGTCATTTAGTTCTGCAGAGATTTCTCGGGATTCTGTAAATCTTCTGTCAATATTAGAGTGTACCTAAATTCTTTGCAATTGTACTTTGAGGAACGTCGTTCCTAAAAATTTGAACTATTAGCTCCCACAAATTGTGGTGAACCATGCCGCATCCTTGCTTGTGAATAAATGAGCCTTTCGGGATCCACCTTTTATACCCGTTCATGGCGTTCACCTGTTTCCAATTAACATGTTTACTTGTGGAATGTTCCAAACAGGTGTTTTTGGAGCATTCCCCAACTTTCCCAGTCTTTTGTTTCTCCTGTCACAGTTTTTGTAGAACATGTTGCAGGCATCAAATTTAAAATGAGTGAATATTTTCAAGAGACAATCAAGTTTATCATTTTGAACTTTGCATATCTTGTTTTTGTGGTATTTTAAGTTGGATATGGGTCAACAAGGATTTGCAGGTCATCTTTATTCTGTTTATATTTACATTAAACAATGAAGAAGAGGAGGAAGGCATTTTCTTTGGCACAGAGATATACTGTGGGTACAGGAGACCAGGTTGGAAAGGTAGCAAGGCTAGAAGCTTAGGAGTAGGGTTCAAGTTGTTTTACCAGGGAGAGGTATCCTGAAAGAGGAGTTTGTAAGGAATGTTTGTTGAAAGGAGTATCAGATCGGTTGATGAGTCTGAAGTTGGAAATTAGTGTGATGTGCAATGTTGTTAGTGGTTATGCCCCACAGGTAGGATGTGAGTTAGAAGAGAAGGAGAAATTCTGGAGTGAGTTTGATAAAATAATGCAGAGCATTCCCAGAGGTGAGAGAGTGATTGGTGCAGATTTTAATGGAAATGTTTGGGAAGGGAACAGAGGTGATAAAAATGTGATGGGCAGGTTTAGTCTTCAGGACAGGAATGCAGAAGGACAGATGGTGGTGGACTTTGCAAAAGAAGAGGCAGGAACATAGGGTGACATAATAGAGGCAGAAGCACTCAGGACTACATGTTGTTGACGTTGTAATCTGAAACAGATAAGTGACTGCTAATTATTGGTGGGGAGAGTGTAGCCAGACAACGCAGGATGGTGATGTGTAAAATGACCCTGGTGGTGAGAAACATGAATAGAACAAAGGCAGAGCAGAAGCAAAGTGGTGGAAGTTGAAAAAGGAAGAATATTGTGCAGTTGTCAGGGAGAAGTTGAGACAGGCTCTGGTGTCAGGAGGTGCTTCCAGTTTACTGGACATCTACAGCTAAGGTGATCAGGGACACAGGTAGGAGGGTACTCAGTGTATCATCAGAAAAGGGAAAAGTGGATAAGAAGAATTGGTGGTGGAATGAAGAAGTCCAGGAGTGTATACAGAGAAAGAGGCTAGCTAATGTGGCGCGGCAGGCACGGGTCGAGTCTCACTATGAATACCCAAAGAGTTAAGAAATGAATACCGATTACGCCACCCCTTTACAATAAGGGGAACTAAATACTAAATCAACTCAGGCACACAAGATTGTTACCATGGAGGGCAGAGACATGGAATCAGTATACAAAATTTTTATTGAAATTACATTAACCGGATAAAACACTTAAAAGACATAAATTACATAACTGGGTTGAGCTACACAGCATAATACCCCACTAATTACAAAGACACCAAGGCTTACCCATAGCAGAATAGGAATAACTTACAGCTAGCCTATGTCACACACACGCATGCATACAATACGGTGAGTGATCACAATCAATCCACACTCTGTGCTCCTGACACCACCACCACTGTACTAGAACAGCTAGCCTTCCAGCTAAAGTAACAGCAAAACAGCAGCGCCACCGTTATCCCATTCTGTACAAAAAAGGCGCTCCCAATGAACGGATTTGTCCTGCAGGTATTGGTCACGGGGCCACTCAAATCAAACAGTTGCTCACAGTCCAAATCTCTGCAGTATACTCAAAGGTGACGGATGCATAGATGACGGACTCAAACCAGCAGGAAATGACAGCCTGCACACCACCCCAAAGCCGGGAACAGGATGCTATTTCAATAACAATAAGTAAATATAGTTAGCCAAAATACACAAGCTCCCTTCAGCATTAGTCAAACAGCCAGAACATACCTGCTAACCAAGGACCCACACACCCCAATGGTGGAGCTGGCAATAACACATCCCAGGTAGCCTAAACACCACCCTGAAGCTGGGAACAAGGTACTATTCCAGCTACAATAAACAACGTGGTTAGCCAAAATGCACAAGCTCACTGCAACATTTGCTGAAGAGCTAAACATACCTGCTAATTAGAGACCCACACACCCCAAAAGCGGAGCTGGCAATGACACGTCTTTGCAGCTTCAGTGGTGTGTAAGATACCAAAGATGCTATTCCAGCTACAATAAACAAACAAAACAGGGTTAGCTAAAATGCACGAGCTCACTGCAACATTAGCAAAAACGGCTAAACCTACCTGCTCACTAAAGACCCACACACACCAAGGGGCCTGAGCTAGCAATGACGCATCCCAGGTAGCTGAGTTGCAGGCTTTATATAACCTGTACCAAGCTCTGATAGGCTAATGCTCTAAATCATAGGTGGAACTTACCCACTTGACCACACTAAGAAGAAGTGGGACACTGGGAGGACTGAAGAGAGTAAATAGGAGTACAGGGCGATGCAGCCTAAGGTGAAGATAGAGGTGGCAAAGGCCAAACAAAGAGCATATAAGGACTTGTATGTTAAGTTGGACAGTAAGATTAGGGTATTAAAGATGATGAAGAGTGGAAAGGCAGTTGGTCCTCATTACATACTTGTGGAGGTATGGCAGTGCTTAGGAGAGGTGGCAGTATCCAAGATGGCGGCGCGGCGACCGCTCCGGACCCAAAATGGTGCTACGTTGTTTATTTTTGTTTATAACGCGTTTATTTTACTCTGTGTATGGACATCGGCGCACCTGGTATCCGTACTTATCACTGTCAGACACTTTTGTACCTAAATAACCCGGCAAACGACATCCACGTTGAGCTGCGGGAAAAGCTACACAACCTCGGCTTGTTGCGTGAACTAGGCCTCAAGGCCTCTGCGTTGCCTGATGCCGGCAGCCGGAGAAGGGGACTTTGGAAGTGGTGTGCGAGGAAGCGGAAGCGCGGCAAGCGGGCGGGAATCTGTGCTAGGCTAAAAACAAACCCTAGCCGGCCGGCTCTTCCGTCCATCATCTTATCTAACGTCTGCTCCCTGGAAAATAAACTGGACTACATCCGACTCCAGCAGGCTACACAGAGTGAGGTTAGAGAGTGCTGCGTCTTTGTTTTCACGGAGACATGGCTCAGCGACAGAGTACCGGACGCCGCCATTCAGCTAGACGGGCTAGCCTCGTTTCGCGCAGACAGAAATACAGCTCTGTGCGGTAAGACTCGCGGCGGTGGTTTGTGCGTTTACATCAACATGAAATGGTGCAAGAACTCTGTGCTAGTTTCTAGCTTTTGCTCATCGCTGGTGGAGATTGTGACTGTTAGATGCAGACCTTTTTATTTACCGTGGGAATTCACCACAATTTTCATTTTCGGAGTGTACATCCCACCTAGCGCTAATGCTATGGATGCGCTATGGGAACTGTATGCAAAGATCAGTGAACTGCAAAATACACACCCGGATGGACTGTTTATTGTTGCTGGAGTTTTCAACCATGCAAATCTCAAGTCAGTGCTTCCTAAATTCCATCAGTATGTGAACTTTGCAACGAGAGGGGAAAACATGCTGTATCTTGTTTACACAAACATCCCCGGCCCATATCGGGCAGACCCCCGCCCCCACCTCGGCTACTCAGACCTAGGGTTATGCTAATTCCAACATACAGATCACTCGTCAGGCGTTCAAAACGGGTTCTGAAGCAGGTGAAAACCTGGCCAGCAGAAGATCTCTGCTCTTCAGGACTGTTTCGAGAACACTGACTGGAACATGTTTAGGGAGGCTGCGACTTACAGCGACTACACCGACTTGGAGAAGTGCACGTCATCAGTGACCAGCTACATCAACAAGTGCACCAATGACATCACTGTCTCCAAGAGCATCATCTCACGACCCAACCAGAAACCGTGGATTACTGCAGAGGTGCGTGCACTTCTGAGAACCCGTGACTCTGCCTTCAAAGCAGGAGCCAAGATGGCCCTTAGAAGAGCAAGGGCCAAACTGTCCGGGGCCATCAGAGAGGCGAAGCATGCACACGCCCAGAGAATCCACAATCACTTCATGGACAGCGGTGACACACGGCACATGTGGCAGGGCATACAAGCCATCACAGGATGGCATCACCTGCTTGTGACGGTGACGGCTCTCTTCCAAATGCGCTGAACAACTTCTACGCTCGGTTTGACAGGCAGAACGACGTGGTGGCAAGGAAGATCACCCCTCCTCCAAACGACCAGGTGCTCGCTACAGCTGATGTGAGGAAAACTCTACGCAGAGTCAACCCACGTAAAGCTGCTGGACCAGACAACATCCCAGGTAGAGTGCTCAGAGAATGTGCAGAACTGCTGGCAGATGTTCTTACAGACATCTTCAACATCTCTCTGAGCAGCGCCGTCGTTCCCACGTGCTTCAAGGCCACCACCATCATCCCCGTGCCGAAGAAGTCTTCTGTGTCCTGTCTCAATGACTACCGTCCCGTTGCGCTTACACCCATCATCATGAAGTGCTTCGAGCGGCTCGTCATGAGACACATCAAGACCCTGCTGCCCCCCTCACTGGACCCACTGCAGTTTGCGTACCGTCCTAACCGCTCAACGGATGACGCCATCTCCACCACACTCCACCTGGCACTGACACACTTGGACAATAAGGACACGTACGTTCGAATGCTGTACATAGATTTCAGCTCAGCATTCAACACTATCATCCCCCAACAACTGATCGGGAAGCTGAGCCTGCTGGGCCTGAAGACCTCCCTCTGTAACTGGATCCTGGACTTTCTGACCGGAAGACCTCAGTCAGTACGGATCAGGAACTACACCTCCAGCACCAGGCTGTGTGCCCAGTCCCCTGCTGTTCACACTGCTGACTCACGACTGTGTAACGACACACAGTTCAAATCACATCATTAAGTTTGCTGATGACACGACCGTGGTGGGTCTCATTAGCAAAAACGACGAGTCAGCATACAGAGAGGAAGTACAGAGGCTAACGGACTGGTGTAAAGACAACAACCTGTCTCTGAATGTTGACAAGACAAAGGAGATGTTTGTTGAGTTTAGGAGGACACAGAGCGAACACTCTCCGCTGAGTATCAACGGCTCCTCTGTGGAGATCGTTGAAAGCACCAAATTCCTGGGTGTCCACCTGGAGAATGACCGCACCTGGTCCCTCAACACCAGCTCTCTGCACAAGAAAGCCCAGCAGAGTCTCTTCTTCCTGAGAAGGCTGAGGAAGGCACAGCTTCCACCACCAATCCTGACCACCTTCTATAGAGGGACTATCGAGAGCATCCTTAGCAGCTGCATCACTGTCTGGTTTGGGAACTGCACCACATCGGACCACAAGACCCTACAGCGGATAGTGAGGACAGCAGAGAAGATCATCGGGGTCTCTCTTCCCTCTATCGAGACCATCTACACTGCACGCTGCATTCGCAAAGCCACCAGCATTGTGGCTGATCGGACACACCCCTCTCACTCACTCTTCACCCTCCTGCCATCTGGAAAGAGGTACCGAAGCATTCGAGCCTCACATCCAGACTGTACAACAGTTTTTTTCCACAAGCCATCTGTCTCCTCAACAAAAGGGTCTAGACTGATAAATACACACACACACACACACACACACACACACACACACACACACACACACACACACACAAAATCACTCAACTAAACTCAACAACCTCAAACATTGAGACTGGACTGATTAATCAACACAAGCACAAACACACTGATCTACACTACCAGACTATCGTACACACCAACCAGTGAATGCACTTTTGCACAATATTCATTACTGGATTACTTTTTGCACTAACTTTTTACATTCTTGCTGCTACATTAAGGAACATTAACTGTTTTTCCACCATCTCAATTCACTACCTCAAGACCACTGATTACTGTTATGTTATGTCGTGTTTGTCGCACTGTCACTTTCTTGCTCTTGTTTACATTTGCATGTGCACTTTATGTTGTCTGTTATGTGTATTTATAAAAAATAAAAAATAAAAAACAGAGGATAGTCTTCCACTCTGAGTTGGCTAGTTAGTTTTTGTTAATTTATGTTGTCTCTTAGTTAGCTAGTTTAGTCTTTCTGTTAATCTATGTTGTAAATTTATGTTGTATGTAGCACCTTCGTCATGGAGAAACGTTGTTTCGTTTCACTGTGTACTAACTGTATATGGTTGAAATGACAATAAAGCCGACTTGAACTTGAACAGTAGATTTCCTGACTAGTCTGGTTAACAAGATCTTGGAGAGTGGGAAGATAGAAGAGGTTTCTTGATTAGCGGTTTAATAACTGCTAATTTAAAGGATTTGGGAACATACCCACTGTTGAGTGAACAATTAATTACTTTCAACAGGGGTTCTGTTATTGCTGGTACTATCTGTTTGAGAAAATGTGTCGGTATAGGATCTAATATACAGGTTGATGATTTTGAAGAAGAGATGAGTGAAATTAGTTCTCTCGCTTCAAGGGGAGTAAAGTGTTATAAGTTCTGATGTGATGTGGTTAATTTATCTGTATTACTTAAATTGTCTGGTTTCAAAGCCTGAATTTTTTTGCCTAATATTTATGATTTTGTTATTGAAAAAGTTCATGAAATCCTCACTACTGTATGATGATGTTGTGGAGATTTCTGCAGTGAAATGCAGAAAAACGTTTATTAAGCATCACTGAGAGCTTTTTTATAGTTCAGTATGCTCTCCTTCTATGCTATTTGAAATACTAACAATTTAGTTTGGCGCCATTTACGTTCTAAATTCCGAGCGGTTTGGTTTAAAGTGCGCGTGTGGTCATTATACCAAGGAGCGAGTTTCTTATCTCTAATCAATTTCCTTTTAACTGGAGCTACATTATCTAAGCTATAACGAAGTGTTGACTCTAGATATTCAGTCGCCTGTTCGAGTTCTGTGGAGTCGAATGGTGATCCAATCAAAGTTGATAACTCTGGGAGATTATTGATAAAGCTCTGCAGTGCTGTGCGTACATTATTACGATGACAAGCTTTTTTTGCGGATTCAGTGTGATCGGAATTTGTGGTATCTATGTTAATTAAATTCCTAAAACAGACTTTCTGAGTCTTTCTAAATTTATGTTTATATTTAGCTCCGGGAACAGACACAGTCTCAATATGATGAACCCTGAGTGACAACTCTATGCAGCTAGCAGACGGTTAATTTAGCCTGTCTGTCTGCTCCCTGGCCTGGGCCCTGGATTGTCACCGATTAACTAGGCCTCTTCTGAGACTATGCGCTATACTACAAGAAATGAGAGCAGCACATTCCCAAGTGGGATGGACACCATCCCGCCCTAACAGGCCAGTTTTGCCCTCAAAGTCCACATGTTTTTGGAGCACCACCTGGATATCCAGCAGTTCAGCGACCATAACCTGCTATAAGCTATGTCGCCACGGCTCATTGGGATGGGACCAGAGCAAACTACTTCATCGGACATCGCCTTCGCTATTTTAAACACCTCTGTAAAGTTACTCTTGCTAACCTCTGACTGACGAAGGCGTATATCATTAGCTCCAGCATGTACCACTATCTTAGAGAACCTATGCTGATCTAGAGCCCTAAGATGACCTGCTATGTCCGGTGCTCTGGCTCCCGGGATACACCTGACCACTGCCACTGGCACCGCTAAAGGCCGAGCTAATTTCACCTCCCTCAGTATGGAGTCTTTTATAACCAGAGCTCTTTCAGGTTTCTCAGCGGGTGCATCGCTGACAAGAGCAAACCTGTTGGACACGTGAAGTGCAGAAGAGGTGTGCTCCAGTGGGCTAGCCTTAGCGTCACCCACTCGCCCCGCTGTGAGGGCTCTACTGCCAGAGTCGGGGGCTGGTTATCTCCGCCTGCGGCACCCAGACTTTCTGCTACGGGAATAACGCTGCTTTTATGCTCTCTAACCCTCTCTAAAGTCTGGATGCGCTCCTCTAATGCTGATATCTTCTCCGTCAGGGTGCTCACTAACACACTATCACCTATCACAAATAAAATTATCACTAACGACGGAGAAAGAATGTATAAACATCCTGCACTCTACACACTGAACAAGCTGAATGTTAGACATGATAACTTACCTTTGTGCCGGCGGTTTAATTATTTGGTGATGGATTTGCTTGTTGTTTGTCAGATGATACGCGCGTTCTCCCAAAAAGTGCAAAAAAAAGTCCAGTAGTATTAAAGCGTAAAACTAGTTTGTTATTTAGTATAAACAGGAAAAATATAATTATAAAAATAAAAAATAATTTAAATGCTGTTACAAACAAACGAGGAACTTTCGCGGGAACAATACAAAAAACAGGAAGCTACGTCCCCCAATAGTAGCTAATTCAGGACTGGAATTGCCTACAAGTCTACCTGAGCCTCCAATAACTACCTGGACTCCATATTAACATCAATTCACATCTATTAACAACTATTATACTGAACTGCCTGCCACCTAGCACACAGTATGAATGCAGATCAATTCCTGCTTTCCGTTTCACCCAGATGAGGACGGGTTCCCTGTTGAGTCCGGTTCCTCTCAAGGTTTCTTCCTACTGCCATCTCAGGGAGTTTTTCCTTGCCACTGTCGCCCTCGGTTTGCTCATCAGGGACTTTGTGACCATTTTTTTATTCATACACATTCACATTTGATACAAACTTAAATAATTATTTGATTGTGTAAAGTTGCTTTGCAATGATGAAAATTGTTAAAAGCGCTATACAAATAAAATTTAATTTAATTTAATTATTGTATGAGGAAGTCTGTGGCAGAAAAGTATGTTAGAGTGGTGCAGGACAAGTATGAGAGCTGTAAGACAGTAGTGAGATGTGCTGTAGGTGTGACAGAAGAGTTCAAGGTGGAGGTAGGTTTGCATTAAGGATCGGCTCAGAGCCTCTTCTTGTTTGCTCTGGTGATGGACAGGATGACAGATGGAGTCTCCATGGACAATGATGCTTGCAGATGAGATTGTGCTTTGTAGCGAGAGCAGAGAACAGGTGGAGGAAAATCTAGAGAGGTGGAGGTTTTACTCTGAAATGCAGAGGAATTAATGTTAGCTGTAGCAAGACAGAATACATGGGTGTGAATGAGAAGTCCACAAGTTGAACGCTGAGGCTACAGGGAGCAGAAATAAAGAAGGTGCAGGAGTCCCTGCTTGCACTTTGCACTAAATATACATTCATCTTATACATGTTTGACTGTAACCATACCTAACTGCCATCTCTCCTTCTCTTCTGCTCTCTCCTCTATCTCTCCCTCTCTCCTTTTCCCTCTCCCTGTCTCTCTGTTGAGCTATACATGTTGCTCCTGAGCTGCCAGTGATCCAGACCCCTCTGCCCTCTGGACCTGTCTGACTCATCCTGGAGCCCTGCTTCTGTTTGGAGATTTGGTCGCATGGATGCCCCATGTGGTCTGCCTGGGATGTGTGTGGTGACCGAGGATGGTTCCACTTCACCATGAAGATGGTCCTGTCCTCGGCTGATGCAGACAGCTGTTCTCTGGGGACCTGTGACTTCAGTCGCTCGATAGTTCAGGACTGGAATTTCCTACAGTCTACCTGAGCCTCCAGGAACAAACTGGACTCCATTTAATTTAAACACATCTCCTGTTATATTGAACTTCCAGCCTCGTAACACACAGTATGACTGTAGCTCAATCCCTGTTATCCATTATCAGTTTGTCAGCTGAGAAGAAGAATCACCAAACTGTGTTCGACACTGGCCCTCCAGGATTAGAGTTGAAGACTCCTGCTGTAGAGTCTGGTTCCGTTTTCACCCAGATGAGGATGGGTTCCCTGTTGATTCTGGTTCCTCTCAAGGTTTCTTCCTATTACCATCTCGGAGTTTTTCCCTCAGCACCGTCACTCTCAGCTTGTTCGTCAGGGACTATCTAACCATTTTGAATTATACACATTCACATTTCATGCAAACTTCCATAATTTCTTTTTGATTGTGTAAAACTTCTTTGCGACAATGATAATTGTTAAAAGAGCTATACAAATAAAATTGAATTGAATTGAATTTGTGAATTAAACTAGTGCAGTTTCTGTACCATAATGATGCCTCAAACCTGACTGAAATTCTTTGAAGATATTGTTTTCCTGTAAGAAGGAGCATACTTGAGCTGACACAACCTTTTCTAAAATTTTAGATATAAACAGAAGGTTTGAAATCAGTCTGTAATTTCTTATTTCATTAAGATCTAATTTAGGTTTTTTAACAATTTAGGTTTCTCATAATTATTGAACCACAGTATATACATAACATTAGCACCACCTGATTAACACTGATTATAGCCCAGTAAAATGATGACAGGATCAGGGGCCAAAGGCCAGCCCATCTGTCCGGTTCAATCCCGCAAAAGAGCCAGTGCTGCACAAATCCCATAAAATAAAGCCAGTGCTGGGCATGAAAGAAAGGCACCAGAACACCCAGTGCACCACAAACCCCCCCTCCCCCACCTAACGTTAATTATTGTCTACCCCATAGACACAGCCGGGCGAGCGCGCAGCTAAGAGAAGTTCAAGAACATTTAAGGAGTAGTGGCGCTTTAGAGATGAGTAATTCAGATGAAAATCATCTGAGGGCCCCCACCGAATCCTTGGACTCATGAATCTCACACACACTGATTCAGCTGTTTTACTACGTGCTGTGAGTCTGACGGATTCTCTGAATCCCAGGGTTCAGATGAATCAGCCAGGACATAAATAGTTTACACGTATAGTATTTTGAGTCTCTTTTGTTTCTGACCATAAAATACAAGTGCCTGAGAATCAAGAATTACCAATGCCAAATGTTTAGTTCAATGACAAATGCCCATAGAAATATGTTTACAATGACAAATATAACAAACAATGTAAAAAGAAAAAAAAAACATAAGAAGTGCAAATCACTGAGAATTCGGCCTTTGGGTTAATATGCTGTTGTTGGTCTCAACTGCTCCCACCAAGGGGTCGCTACTGCAGACCACCCAGTCCACACACAAGCTTGGCACAGGTTATCCACCGGATGCCCTTCCTGATGCAACCCTCCCATGGCTTGGGTCTGGCATTGCATCGAACCCAGGCTTTCCACAGGACAGGTTAAACCTACCACTGAACCACCAGTGCCCTTTGGCCTGTAGGCCAATATAAATATGTTATAAAAAATATTACCTTTCATTTAAAAACCTTTTAAAATAAAGAAAATGCTTACAATGACTATATAAATATATCAAAGGTATCTGAAATTCTTATTTTTAAGGGTTTTAACAGAGAGGCTATCGGGTATGGTTTGATATATTGCTCAACAAATCCTTAGAGTCCAACGAATTCTTGGACTCATGAACATAAATTTGGATCCGGCTGTTTCACTATGCGCTACGGGTCCTGCAGAGCCGCTAAATCCCATGGTTTAGATGAATGGGATAAATTAGTACCCCGATTTTGAGTCTCTTCTGTTTCTGACCATGCAGTTTTCTAAACAACTCAAACAGCTACTTGTTCTCTAACAACTATGTGCAATAACTGAATGGTATCATTTTCAGTTTGTACTTACCTATGTCGTTGTTAGCAACAAGATAACTTAAAGGAAGTATTCATGAATCACCAGTCATATAAAGGATCGTGTTATATAACCCAGATGAATCCAGTTTCGTTCATCTCTACTCCGTTAGTTAAGGGTTATATAATGTCTGTGATAGTCTGAATGTTATATCAGTTAACTTATTTATATGGAAACTGAATTGAGTAAATACCCGGTTATTTTAAAACATCACTCTAAACATGTAGTTACTTCTGAGGACAACAAAGTAAAACCCTTGAAAATATCAAACCCTTTTGAATATGAAACAAAGCATAGCATAGGTATATAGCCTTATTAATATATTTTTATTTTCATCATAACTAGATACAGTGGAACCTTGGATTACGAGCATAATTCGTTCCGAAAGCGGGCTCATATTCCAAAACACTGGTAAACCAAATCAAATCTTCCCATAAGAAATAATAAAAACTCAAATAATTTGTTCCACAGCCCAAAAAAATAAATACAGAAAAATGATTAATACAATATGTAAAGTAAAAATAAAACAAATTAACCTGCACTTTACCTTTAAAAAAAGTTCAAATAAAACCCAACAGATAAGTGTTTCCGTTTGTGCGCGCAGGCGCCGTGTATTTGTGTGTGTGTGTGTGTGTGTGTGTGTGTGTGTGTGTGTGTGTGTGTGTGTGTGTGTGGAATTAGCCCCGACCCTCCCTCGTCTTACACAGTAAAACTCCTCCTCCCTCCCCCCACCTCGCTTTTTAAGTTTCACAACAAACACACACACAACGGAAACCGACACTCACATGAGCACAGACTAATGGAATCACTGCTGTAAAGTAAAAAAACAAAACAAAACAAAACAAAACAAAACAAATGAACCAGCACCTTACCTTTGAAAAGAATCGCAACAGAGCAGAGTTTCTGTGTAGAGCAGAGTGTGTGTGTCTGTGTGAAGCCGGGGAGGGAGGGTGTAAAGGCGTGTGTGTGTGTCAAAAAACTCGGCACTCGTAAACCAAGACGTGCTGTAAAATGTATTGAAAATCTTTGCTCGTCTTGCGGAACACTCCTAAACCGAGTTACTCGCAATCCGAGGTTCCACTGTATTCTGTGAAATGTATCTTCTTTGTCTTTACAAGAATTCTCTTGTTCTCCTTACCCCAAGCTCTGCTGTAGAGGATCTGCTGTTGTTCGTTTGGAGCTGCTGTAGGAGCCTGAGCAAGCTGGTGAAATTGTAGTAATCCTTGAGGGTCTGGGTGACAATGCAGCAGCTTTAGGAATGATATGATATTTGAAACTTTGCTAGTTTTTAAAAATAGTTATGATATTGTAATGTAAAAGGATCGGTAAGAGGGTGATAAGCATGTGGTATATTTTACTGACCTTTAAGCAAAATAGAACGGGTATTCTCCTGTTTTATGCAGATCACTGTTTTACCTTTGACTAGTTTTTGAAGAATAAAGTTTTTTTAAGTAATGTTTGTGTGTTTTAATTGTTTGGGCGCTGTTGGGCCAACTTGTTTCGTAGAAAAACTTGAACTTGAACCAAGTACATCAGTGGGCTACAATGATACACAATATACCTTTTTGAATGACTGAA
>JAAGKR010004595.1:20000-59418 GCA_011419295.1 Clarias macrocephalus
GAAGCATTTCAAACTATATATAGAGCATATGGTGTGTTTCCTCTTTCCATGATAAGGACAGTAACAGTATATGCTGTAATTTTTAATAACACAGAGTAATTGTTAAGCCATGGAGAATGAATCTGTAAATGCAGATGTAGATTTTACTGCAGGCCCATGTGTGTCCAGATGCAATCAAACAGCAGAAATAACATCTACGATTAGCTCTTTGTACTGTAAATTTCTGATGGGGAACACTCTGATGATGATGATGATGATGATGATGATGATGATTGTACAATTCCTACATTTGACACTGCACCAACACTGCAGACAAATATGGCCCAACTCAAAGTGGATTTATTGGCTCTCACTGAAAAAGTAACAACTTTAGAGCATAACTTTAGGGAAACGTCACAAATATTTAAACAGGGAAGCTAGTTTGTTTACAGGAGTGTCCAAGCATGATCTTTTTTAACTGTTTCCATCTACTGACACAGATATTGGACAATCATTGCAGACTTTGCAATCATAGATTTTAGATATTCATTGTATATATTCATTGTACATACAGTAGGTAGACAAGGGGAATGTCTATTATCGCTGCGCTCACCGCTGCGACAAAATGACAGCGGATAAAATAAATCAGTCGCATTTCAAATTAATTCATGAAATGACCGCCAGGTGGCGCAAAGTGACATTTTCCGTCATCTCGGTTTTAAAATATAATTAAGTCAGAAAAAAGTTAAAACAATATGTTGTATCGAAGAAATACTACAGTGATGGTAATTTCCACATCTGTGTATTTTATACAACAAGCATGAAAAATCTGAACCAGAGCTACTGATATTTACTGTACAATATTGAGTAAAAAAAACATTGAAGTTGAACATTGAAACAAGTTCACTAGCACTCAAAAAAGTCTTTCTAAAAATGCTGTGTTGTTTCTGTAAACACATTGTTGGGTTGTTTATGCTGGGTCAAAATTCTGGGTTATTTCCGGCACTTTAAACACATTGTTGGGTTGCTCATTGTGGGTCAAATGAGATGTAGTGAGTCATTTACAAATGAACACCTGGTTGGGTTATTTTGACCCAACAACTGGTTTATTCTTTATTATATGGTTTCTCCAAACGACAGCCTACAAAATGTTACAAGTTGTCACGGCGTGCGCCTGTGATGGGTAGGCTAGTGCGGCCAAATCAATATCCCTCCTCGCTCACTTGCTAGGCGGCCTCTCAGGCTAGTGCGGCCAAATCAATATCCCTCCTCGCTCACTTGCTAGGCGGCCTCTCAGGCTAGTGCGGCCAAATCAATATCCCTCCTCGCTCACTTGCTAGGCGGCCTCTCAGGCTAGTGCGGCCAGTTCAATATCGCTCCTCGCTCACTAGCTAGGCGGCCTATCAGGATAGTGCGGCCAGTTCAATATCGCTCCTCGCTCACTAGCTGGGCGGCCTCTCCTTCTGCTGGTGCGCGAAGGAGCAGGGCCATGGAATTAGGCACGGCTGGTGAGCTATCGCCGCTAATGATCCCGGGCTTCTCCTCGCACTATAAAATACAGCAGGGAGTGTAGCTCGGGGTCTGTTGGGAGACTGGACTTCTCTACGTAGTCTAATCAGCGCTCAGCCGCACGCATAAAGTTACAGAATGCGTTGGGGAAAAAACAGCAAGGAGCCATTTTAATAATTCATTGATAAATTAGTGATTTCTTTGGTTTCAGCTGTACACTGTAAACCCGATTACGTTGGTAAAACTCAAAATATTTGGGGTAATCAGTTACATCAAATTTTTTAAATAATGATTTTAAGTAAACAGAACTATCAATTTTTTTGATAGTTTTTTTTGTTTGTTGAACCTGTTGCAAATCAAATATATTGTTGCAGACATACCGGCCCGGGAATCGAACTCGGGCCTTTTGCATGGCAGACAAAACACCTACCACTGAGCTACCAGTGCTCTATAGAGTTTACATTGGTGGAATTTTAAGGTGACAGTTACTGTTACTTCAGTACTTACGAGTACTTAAAATATCAAATTTGTTCAGCTAACTTGAGAATAATAATAAAAAGTTCTGAATACTCAAAATTATTACTCATTCAATTATTTAAGTTAACAGTACTAAGTGTGTTTAATTACATTGACTATTAGGGTTTACAGTGTAGTGATGAAGATAATCATGTTTTAGTGTTACTGTGTCTGTGCTTTACAATGTCAGACAACATTCAAATGCAAATAATTTACGCCTCCGCTGGTGTGAATCAGCTGTTCTCTCCTATACATTCAGAGAAACTGAAACGCCCCCCTCCCAACTTTAAGACCCTCTTGGATCTGAGACTCTTCTGAAGACCTGCAGTGTTTCAGGCCTCTTTTTAAATTTGTGTAAATTTCTTCTTCTGAAATTTAAAAGAATTCCAGATTCTAAAATTTACTTTGTTGCCGTTTTTAATCCCTGGAATGGAAGACATTGAGATTTTCCTTATCATAACATGAATTGTATTGTTTTAATCACTCTATACACAATTTTCTTTGGTATTTTTTTTATAAAATATAAAAAATTTATAAAAAATGAAAATAAAAAACAACAGAATAGACCATTTGTATTTTCATTTGTAAAATACCATAAAAATCACGGGTTGTGTATAAAGTGATTAAAAACAATACAAGGCATGTTATGATGAGGAAACTTTCCATCTCTTCCACACTGACTGACTGATGTGCCTAACTTTAGTCAGCAGAGCCTCTGTTTCACTGAATAATCCACGGCTTTTCATGAATATGTAAGACCTATTGACATCTTCTAATAATTCATTGATAATTTAGTGATTTCTTATATATTATATTTCTTATTCCTATAATTCACTTTTCGAATTACATCGTCTAAAATAATTTTCCATTAGTTTACATAAAAGCAGACATTTCGCTTTTTATAAGTATATATTTTTCACGTCTGTGAGGCGAGTATACACGGTGTTTCGGGTCATTTCCTGACGTGCTCAAGTTAGCGCACCCTGTTTACTTTCATAAGGTTTTTTCGTCATTGTGAGTGCACTTAAATAAAAGTGGAGTCTTATAAAGGCTTGTTCACATGCTGTCCTCTCGCGGATATCAAAGGGCGGCATTCCCCTTTTAAAAGTCTCTGGGGCGCGTCACATCGCCCTGCTCGCGTGCCACTCTCCTTAGTAAACTCCACCGCGCGCTGCTTTTTAAAGTCCAGTTTCCCCAACAGACCCCGAGATACACTCAACGCTGTGTTTCATAGCGCGGAGAGAAGCGCAGGATCATTAGCGCCGATAGCACTCCAGCCGTGCCTAGTTAGGCGGCCCCGGTCCTTCGCACACCTGCACACCTTCGCACGCCTACCTAGTGAGTGAGGAGTGAGTGAGGAGCGATATTAATTTGGGCGCACACCCATCACAGGCACACGCTGTGAAACAAGTATACATTTACTTTGCTTAAATTTGATGCAAATAAGAAATGGCTATATGTATTACTGTAATTTTAGTACTGTGAATGTAAATTCATTTAAAGTTTCACTTGTATTTCATAAGGTTTTGCCAGGGGTGGTACAGCGCAACGGGGGTCATTATTTATTAAAGAACATTATGATGATCAAAAACAGCCTACTGCATTTCATTCTCATAATACTGCAAAAACACAAGCGGGGCTGAATGAGAACGACATCTGCTTATGCAGTAGTAGGTCCTGACAATGTTTTAACTTTATGGTCATTTAGTTTAATTTATTTCGGTATTATCTACTACAAATTTAAAGAACACAAAATATAAGATGACCCAAAACCCTACACGCGTAGCCTTTCTAATTACACATGATAAAATCTAAAGGCTCACTGTGTTAACATTTACTTTGCTTAAATTCGATACTAATAAAATTTTATTCTACATTTGTATTGTAATTTTAGTACTGTGATTATGAATTTGTTTAAGTACAATGTTACACTTGATTTTATCCGCTACTACGTGGAGCTCTAAAGGAGCTGCGGCTCATCAATCCTTGAGAGACTGAACTAAGGTCTGACGCATCGGTCTATAGTTATATAGCGCCACTCAGTGGTAAATGCCAGCAAACGCATACCGACATGTAGAAGAAGTTCATTCCACCACCTCCGTTCCGCCAGAACAGAAAAGAGTCTGGATGAATGTCTTCCTCAATCCCTGAGAGATGGTGGGACGAGGCGAGCAGTGCTGGAGATTCGGAAGGAACATGGTGTGGTGCAAGGTGTGATTAAAGCTGAGAGGTAAGTAGGTGCTGGGACATTTTTAAATTTGTAGGCGAGCATCAGGGTTTTGAATTTGATGCAGGCAGCTACACCAAGCCAGTGCAGAGATTGGAGAAGTGGAGTGGGGTGGTATGGCAGAACTTGGTAAAGTTGAAAACGAGACGTGCAGCTGCTTTCTGGATCAGCTGCAGAGGACGAATGGTGGACAGTGACTAACCTGCCAGGAGTGAGTTGCAGTAGACCGGTCTTGAAAAAACAAGGGACTGAACATGCACCCGAGTAACCTGTGAAGAAAGAAATGGGCAGATTTTTCTGATGTTGTAAAGAATAAGTAGACAAGAACAAGAAAGTAAGGTTAAAATGTGGAAAATGTTAGATTGTCCACAGTTACCCCAAGTGGCTGAAGGAGTGATCTGATTGTTGCCCTGTGAGATCACAAGGTCTTGATTGGGGGATGAATCACCAGGGATAATCAGCAGTTTGGTTTTACTTAGACGCCAGCTAGGGTGAGATGTCTGTCTGTCCGCTTCTTCACTTGGAGTTCCCATCATTTGGGGAAAAAGCCACAAACAATACAATTTATTTTTGGATTGTTATATTTTTTCCTTTATCTTCCAGCCTTTTACACTCAAGACTTAATGCATTTTAAATATAGTCACGAATGCTGTGTTTACATAATAAATGACATAATAAACATAAAATCTGTTGAAAGTTCCAAAGAAATTAATTCTAAGAACCTATAAATAAAGTGGCTAAAAATGTTGACCAGACCTTCGTAAAATGTTTCAAGAACATTCTCCAAAACATTTCCAGAAAACGTCTCAGGATACTTTGCTGTAACCCTGTTCCCTGAACAAGCGGGAACATCTGTGTTCAGTCGGTTGTGAACCATGTGTGTATCAAACATGCCAAATCTTGGCTTATATAACCTCGGTCAGGTGGCGTCATCTGATGAGGTGCACCTGCAGGTTATAAATAGGAGTGAACAAGAAACATCCTCAAGTCAATTTTTGTCTGAAAGGACATCCAGCCATGCCCGCAGTGCGGCATTGGAGCGCAGCATCTCATTCCTGCTTTTTCTGAGAATAGGGTTGCAGCAAAGTAACCCATGACATTCCCTTTCAAAAGCTACACTTCGTTAAAATCGCTCGAAACAATCTAATTACTATAATACCAGAAAAAGGCCAAATAAGTAAACAAAATATACCTCTAAAGTTTGGGCTTCTCAACATCAGATCTCTTGCGGCTAAAGCACTGATTGTTAATGAAATTATCTCAGATTGCTGTCTTGACGCACTCTGCCTTACTGAAACCTGGCTCAGACCAAATGAACATATTGGTTTAAACGAGTCTACTCCGTCAGGATATTTCTATAAGCACGAACCCCGTCAAACTGGTCGTGGTGGTGGTGTCGCAACTATCTACAGCGATGTTCTCACTGTTACTCAGAAAACAAGGCCCAAGTTCAACTCATTTGAAGTGCTTATCATTAATGTTGCACTCAGCGAAATACATAATAAACCCTTGCTACATTTTTGTCCTGGCCACCGTGTACAGACCCCCAGGGCCATATGTCGATTTTATTAAAGTGTTTGGACATCTGCTATCAGATCTATTGGTTAACTGTGACAAAGTGCTGATAGTAGGAGACTTTAACATTCATGTAGACGATGCTAACGACGCTTTAGCTCTCGCATTTATGAGTTTTATCTGTATCTGATGTAGAAAAGCTGGTTCATGCATTCATGACCTCCAGACTGGACTACTGTAATGCATTACTGGGTGGCTGTCCTGCATCCTCAATTAACAAGCTACAGTTAGTCCAAAATGCAGCCGCCAGGGTTCTCACTAGATCCAGAAAATATGATCATATAACCCCAATATTATCATCCCTGCACTGGCTGCCTGTTCAGTTTAGAATTAATTACAAAATAGCATTACTTACGTATAAGGCTCTAAACGGTCTAGCTCCCACATACCTAACCTGTCTTCTGATACGTTACAATCCACCACGTTCCTTAAGATCAGAAAACTCCGGACTTCTGGTAGTTCCCAGAATTTCAAATTCTACAAAAGGAGGCGGGGCATTTTCATATTTAGCTCCAAAACTTTGGAATAGCCTTCCTGACAGTGTTCGGGGCTCAGACACAGTTTCCCAATTTAAAAGTAGACTCAAGACGCATCTCTTTAATCTGGCATACACATAATTTATTTCTTTACCTCATACTCCAGTACATCTATCCTGAATGGCAACCATGCTAATTCTTTTTACCTGCTCTTTATTTTTCCACCCATTCCGAGGCATCTGGAGATTGTGCCAGCTTCAGTAGAAAGAGGCCAACCCTGCAAGGTTCCTGAGGCATCCAGAGAAGGACCTGCTCCAGCTGGATTTTTCTTCATGTTGGTTTGGATCTACACATGCTGCTCCTGAGCTCCCAGTGATCCAGAGCCCATCTGCCCTCTGCACCTGCTGACTCATCCCTGTGCTTAACTGGACTTTGTGTTAATTTAAATAATTTCTGTTATATATTGAACATTCAGCTGCATAACACACATGATGTTATACAATTTTTGTTATCTGTTATCACTCAAATGAGGATGGGTTCCCTGTTGAGTCTGGTTCCTCTGAAGGTTTCTTCCTATTGCCATCACAGGGAGTTTTTTCTTGCCACTGTCACCATCACCCTTGGCTTGCTCATAAGGAACAATCTCATTATCTAGACACATTTTTCTTACACAAATATACACTTCCATAAATTTTCTTTTCATTTTCTTTTCATTTCTGTGAAGCTGCTTTGAGACAATGACCATTGTTAAAAGCGCTATAGAAATAAAATTGAATTGAATTGAATTCAATTTTACAGAAGGCCCAAAGGTATCATCGTGGACGCAGCTGCCATGAGAGCTAAAACACACTGAAAGTAATGAACAATCACTTTCTGGCCTAGCCTGATTTCCTTTAGGGTATTGAGAATGGATTCGACATGCGCAGGATACAGCTTTGCCTGCATTGGGATAGAATTCCATATGACACCCAAATATGTTGTCCTCTGAGCAGGAAAGAGAATGCCTCTTCTGGCGTTGAGACTCAATCCTAATGAATGGAGGTGAGCTAGGACGACATCTCGATGTCCACGATGATAGTGGACTTCAGCACAAAGCAGAAGAGGAAGTACCAGACCCCCGTCATCAACGAGAGCCCAGTGGAGAGAGTGGACAGCTTCAAGTACCTCGGTGTTCACATCACGCAGAACCTGTCATGGTCCTGCCACACCAACACCGTGGTGAAGAAGGTCCGACAGCGTCTCTACCACCTCAGACGCCTGAGAGACTTTAGACTGCCCTCCAAGGTGCTTAGGAACTTCTACTCTTGCACCATAGAGAGCATCCTGACGGGAAACATAATGACCTGGTTCGGGAACAGCACCATGCAGGACAGGCGAACTCTTCAGAGGGTGGTGCGATCAGCTGAGCGCATCATCCACACCGAGCTCCCTGACCTGCACTCGATCTACAGGAAGCGGTTCTGGACCAAGGCCAGGAAGATCATGAAGGACCTCAGCCACCCCAGCAATGGACTGTTCTCTCTGTTGAGGTCAGGAAAGCGCTTCCGCTCCCTGAAGGCCAACACAGAGAGACTGAGGAGGAGCTTCTTCCCGCAGGCGATACGGTCTCTTAATCAGTACACCACACAGTACTGATCCACATCCACACATGCTTCTGCACTCTGAACATTCAGGTCACTTGCTCACTAGTCCTCACTACACACCTGCTCTCATGGACATTATGCACACAAGTCACTTTAACCATGTCACTTTACTGCATACTTGCACACCGCTGGACATTCCGTTCCTTATGTCCACTCCATTCTACATTTTCTATCTTCTATTGTACAGTTATATCTTCCTTAATGTATATGGCACCATACAAACATTTTATATTTAATTTAATTCTTCTTAGCAAATTTTTACTTTTATATATATATATTTCTCAAATTTACTTTGTTTAATATTTATTTTCTATATAGATATTTTTATTCCTTCCTAGATCAATAACTTTCTTGTCTTCTTGTTTTTTTTTTTTTGTTTGTTTCCTTCTTGTTCTATGGTCAGGGCAGTTGCCTAAGCATTTCACTGCATATCGTACTGTGTATGATTGTGTATGTGACAAATAAAATTAGAATTTTGAATTTTAAATTTGAAGCGCTTGAACACTCGATGCTGCGTGAAAACGCTATGGGAACAAGAATACCAACACCACCGCACTGCAAGTGCCTGGACTCCCAGTTTGTGTAGCGTGTGCGCACAATAGCCAAAGAGGTCTCAGACATAACTTTGGGATGCGGCCTCGAGGACCCGCGAGCCCGGAGTTGCATGGATATCCAAACTATAAAATCTGACAAATGTGTGCGGAGAGGACCAACCTGCAGCATCACATATTTGCTGCAAGGGGACACCTCTTGCCAGAGCAATTGATGAGACAATCCCCCTGGTCGAATGAGCTTTGACTCCTAGAGGCGAAGTGTGACCACACGCCTCGTAGGCTAGGGCAATAGCATCTCTCACCCAATGTGACCGCCCCCCGGTTACAGCCCCCATAGCAAATGAAAAGCTGCTCTGACTTACGCCACTGGCTAGTGCGGTGGGCGTAAATCTGAAGAGCACATACTGGACACAGAAAGTGAAGCCTTTCCTGCCCTGAAGCTGTAAAAGGCGGAGGACAGAAGGCTTTGAAAACAACTGGGTGCATGGTCGAGAATGAAACTTTCGGAAGATAGTTCGAGTGAGGATGCAGAATAGCTTTGAGTAGCACAGAGGCAAAGTCTAGGCAGGATGGGGAGACTGACAAAGCCTACAGATCTCCAATTCTCTTCAAAGAAGTAATGGCCATAAGAAAAACAATCATAAGAGTCAGAAGCCTGACAGGCGCTGACTCTAGTGGTTCGAATAGGGTGTCAATCAGACCTTCGAGCACAATAGCTAAGTCCCACGAAGGGACTCAATCGGTTAGCTCCACGAATAAAATGGGCAACTAAAGGGTGCTTTCCCACAGAAACCCCATTGGTCAGAACATGACAAGGTGAAATAGTGGCTGCGTACGTTCTGAGAGTACTAGGGCATGAGCCCGAGGACAGCTTTTCTTGCAGAAACTCCAGCACTGAAACAATTCGGCAGTGGACTGAGTATACATGTTTTGCCATGCATCAACTTTCAAATACACTCCATTTGAGGGTTCTTCTAGTGGAGGGAGCCCTGGCACTTAGAATAGTTTCAATTACGCTGGAAGAACAGCATCTCTTAGTTGGTGAAGGTTCCAGAGCTCAGGCCAGGGATGAAATATTGTCCCCTGAGCCTGAGACAGAAAATCCCTCCTCACTGGAATCACCACGGTGAGCCGGAGGAGAAATATTAGATCCGAGAACCACACTCTGGTCGGCCAACGGAGTGCTATCAATAAGAGGCGCAAACCCTGTTGACGGACCCTTGCCAGGACTCCCGGGAGCAGAGCTATTGGAAGAAATGCATAAAGGCAAAATCTGGGCCACGTATGGGCCATACGCATGTCACAGCTTGTCTGGATAGCAAGTCTGCTCCCAAATTCATATGCCCCATAATGTAAATCACCCTGAGGGACAGGACCTTGTCCTGTACCCAAAGCAGAACCTGGTGCGCTAGCTTGTTCAAGCGGCGCAAGCACAGTCCACCCTGGCGATTTATGTACGAGACTACCGAAGTGTTGTCCACCCGCACTAGTACATGGTAGCCTCTCAACTGCTGGAGGCAATTGATGACTTCTCCAGCTCCCTTGGGCTGGACAGCTGGACAACATGGACCTGTCGTTAGCATCTTGAGATGACAACATGGACCTAGAGTGGGACCCAGAGTCAAAAACCAGGTTCTGAACCACATAGAAAGAGTACGAAGCCCCTGGCACGTAACCCTTATTTGTCTCTGGGGATAGAATTCCATATGACACCCAAATATGTTGTCCTCTGAGCAGGAAAGAGAATGCCTCTCCTGGCGTTGAGACTCAATCCTAATGAATGGAGGTGAGCTAGGACGACATCTCGATGTCGAAGCGCTAGCTGGTAAGACTAGTTGTCTATATAATTCAGAATACGGATGCCCTGGAATCATAGAGCCAGAGCTGCATCCATGCATTTTATATATGTGCGGGATGACGGGGCTAGGCCAATTGGAAGGACCCGATATTGGTAAGCTTCACCACCGAAAGCTAAACTCAGGAACTGCCTGTGTTATGGCAATATTTCTATATGAAAATATGCATCCTTCAGGTTGATTGTCACAAACCAATCCCCTGGTTGGCTGTAAACATTTTGATGTTCAGCCCACGAAGATGTAAAATTGGACACAATCCCCCCATCTCTCCCGGAAACCAGGAAATACTGACTTTAGTAGTCTGGGTCTCTGTCTGGAAGGGGAACATGTTCTATGGCCCCTTTTTCCAGCAAAGTCTGTAATTGCAGAGTCAGCAGATGCGTTTGTTCCAGTTTCATGGAAGTGGAGACCACGCCATTGAAACACGGAGGACGATGTGCAAAATGATTCCTGTAGCCTCTCTCGAAGTGCTTTGTACCTACAGAGACATACCTGCTAGCCTCTCTGAAAGGGGCACAAGTTTTCACACTGAGGCTAGATGGGGATATCCCTTACTGGAATTTTTACACGCCCCTCCCCGGGGGGAGACACCCCCGTGGTCCTGGGCACATCAGCCTCAGGACTTCTTTTTGGTGGAGATCTCTCCTTCTGCGCCTCACATCTCGTGAGGACCAGACCTGGTCAGGACTGGGTGGCCAATAGTCCTGACTCCTGAGCACAGCAGGGGAGAAACCTCACAAGACCTGCTCGTAGAGCTTCACCTCGTGAACCTAGTGGCAGCAGTGTTTACAGCATCGCCAAAGAGGCTGAAAGGCGAGATGGGAGAATCAAGGAGGAAAATAAAGTCAGAAAGAGAAAAATCTGTGGCTCGGCGTAGCTCCGCAAATGCTGCTTCATCGATAGACCCGTCAGTGCTCAGATCTCTCAGCAGGTCAGCTTGATATGCCTGCAAAACCGCCATGGTGTGCAGGGCTGCACCAGCCTGACCCGCTGAGCCCGAGATCCTATTAACGCTAATCCACACCAGCCAGCCCGGATAGGCGGCCCCGTCCCTTCGCACACCTGCAGAAGGGGTGCTGCCTACTTAGGGAGCCTACGAAGTGAGCGAGGGGCAATAATAGATTCGGCATCAAAGGCGCACACCGCACTTTCGCATCAATGACATTCAAATGAATCGATGTTAATAGCAAAAATAGGGGATGAATAGGGCTTATTCCATGAAAGAGTTAACTCATCATGGAGGTCGCCAAAGAAGGGGAGGGACCATCATTGAGGCCCCTCCCCTAGCCACCCGACAAAAACCTGTCGTCTAACTTTGAGCGCTTGTGGGATTTTTTTTTCTCCTTCGGCAAGAGAGAACGTTTCTTCTGCCCATTCATAAGAAGCTATTAGTTTTTCATTTTATTACTACAGAACTTTTGCCCTTTTCCACTTTTTGCACTTTTTTGGAGAACGCACATATCTCCTCATCTAAGAACAAGTGGAATCCATCACCAAAACAACTAAACTCCGACTCAGGTACGTTAAAATGGACAATACTCAGCTGGTGCAATGTGTGGAGTGCAGGAAGTTTAGACATTCTTCCTCTGTCATTAGTGGTAATTTTACTTGTGATACGTGTGTGTTAGTTAGCACTCTGATGGAGAAGATATTAGCATTAGAGGAGCGCATCCAGACTTTAGAGAGGGTTAGAGAACGCGAGAGCAGTGTTATTACCATAGCGGAAAGTCTGGGTGCTGCAGGCGGAGATAACCAGCCCCTGACTCTGGCATTAGAGCCCTCACAGCGGGGCAAGTAGGTGATGACTCTGCGGCATACTCGTTCAGCTAATGCTAGGGCTAGCCCACCGGAGCACACCTCTTCTGCGCTTAACATGTCCAACAGGTTTGCTCTCCTCAGTGATGCACCTGCTGAGAAACCTGAAAGAGCTCTTGTTATAGGAGACACCATACTGAGGCATATGAAATTAGCTAGGCCTTTAGCAGTGGCAGTGGTCAGGTGTATCCCAGGAGCCAGAGCACCAGACATAGCAGGTAATCTTAGGGCTCTAAGACATCATAGGTTCTCTAAGATAGTTGTACATGCTGGAGCTAAATGATATACACCTTCGTCAGTCAAAGGTTAGCAAGCATAACTTTACAGAGGTGTTTAAACTAGCGAAGGCGATGTCAGATGAAGTAGTTTGCTCTGGTCCCATCCCAATGAGACATGGCGACAGCTTACAGCAGGTTATGGTCGCTGAACTGCTGGATGTCCAGGTGGTGCTCGGAAAATAATATGGGCTTTATAGACAACTGGAAGACCTTTGAGGGCAAAGCTGGCCTGTTCGGGCGGGAGGGTGTCCATGCCACTCGGGAAGATGCTGCTCTCATTTCTTTACTATAGCACATAGTCTCAGAAGAGGCCTAGTTAATCTGTGACAATCCAGAGCCCAGGCCAGGGAGCAGACAGACAGGCTAAACCAACCGTCTGCTAGCTGCATAGAGTCGTCACTCTATGCAGCTAAGAAATAAGAAATCAAATAACACTATTCACAAAAAAAGGAACAAAACAGAAATTACAGGCACAGACTTCACAACGGCAGGCACTTGTGCATCACACACATCCACACACACTCACACAAGGTGAAACATGAATCCAGGCAACACTGCACTCCATACTGTTATACACAAAATTACATCCAATAATACAAAACAAACATATCCAAATCAACCAAAAGAATGCAATATAAAACAAACAGAAAATAATGAAAAGAGCAAAGTTCTCTTTACATCAAAACACAAAAAAACAGAAAAAAGACAAAAATAACAATTAAACCAAAAAAAAAAAAAATGGAAATAGCCCAGAAGATTTCAGTCTAGATGCTCACTGCAGTGGTCATACCAAATTCAGAATTCTCCAGAAGCTACATTACAACACAATATCTGTAACAATTACAGATGCAGATAGCCGCAGTAGCAGGGCAGCTTTAAACCACTAATACAGTCAGCAATCGGTGAACACACTCCACCGGCCTGGTATAACCGATGGCATGGGGTAACCGATAACCCGGAGCAGACCCGTGAAGAAGAAAAGAAGACGACGAAACCGGAAGAGAGAAACAGCAGCGCCGTCCTCCATCAATGCAGAAGACAAGTACTTCCGCCTTTGAACGGTCCACCGGCACCGCATCAGACACCCATATCGCACTAAGAAAAAGAACTATTAATAAAATACATCTTTTCCATAAACCAGAGAAAACGAAACTCACTTACCAGGATGAATCGTTTTGTCACGCGAGTTGTACCGCTGCTCACAGCTCACCACAAAATGCCATGCACAAGGACGCATGCACAGAAAAAGTTCCATGTCTAAACAGTAAACAAACGCCAGTTAACATTACCCGATGCCAAAATACATAGCATGTATGTATGTAGCAAGCGTGCACCTACCTGACGAAAAATGAAGCGTCAGACTCGACCAGATATCAATTGGCCTTTCAGTACACTGAGGGGAAAAGAAAATATCGGCAGTTTAGTATACGTACACACCTCCCTATTAGCCACATAGCTACAAACACAAACCACACACCTTCTGCTCACGCGCACATTGTAAGGGCGGTCCTAGTCGTGACATACGCCAAGTAAAATAACTCCCGCCTTAAATATCATCCACAACCATTCTGATAGGCTATCGTGAGTGAGGAATCACCTACCTATAAACCAATAAGAGGGACCCATCACATTGCCACATATATACACCAGTCTCGGCTAACTGGTAGAGGAGGAAGCGTCGCAGTTATTTACAACGATAATTTGTCTATCGTACAAAAACACGGACTTAAATGTAATGCATTTGAAGTTTTGTACAGTAACTTAAAAAGGGTATCTACAAATATTAAGTCAGCTCAGTCGATCCCACTAATTATCATTTACAGACCCCCAGGGCCGTACTCTGAATTTCTTTGTGAATTTGCAGATTTCCTCTCAAACCTTGTCATCTCTGTAGACAAAGTGTTAAATGCTGGAGACTTTAATATTCATTTTGAGAATCCAGATGACCCCCTGAGAACAGCATTCATGTCCATACTGGACTCAGTAGGAGTAAATCAATGTGTAGTAGGACCCACTCATAAAGCAGGTCACACTTTAGATTTAATATTATCCTTCGGATTAAGTATAAGAAATATAACCACAATTCCACAATGTGAAGCTAAATCAGACCAATGTCTTATCTTAATTAAAATGTGTTATAGTAATAATGTACGCACAGCGCCGCGCTACCACATTAAACGTACATTCCCATCAAATATCACTCATCTCTTCTTCAAAATCGTCAACTTGTGTATTAGATCCTATACTGACACATTTTCTCAAGCAGATAGTACCAGCAATAACAGAACCCCTGTTGAATATAATTAACTATTCACTCAGCAGTGGGTACGTTCCCAAATCCTTTAAATTAGCCGTTATTAAACCGCTAATCAAGAAACCTGACCTTGACCCTTGTCAGCGTTCCAATTACAGGCCGATATCAAACCTCCCTTTTATCTCTAAGATTCTGGAAAAGGTAGTAGCACAGCAACTATGTCTATATCTACGTAGGACTGCCATAAACAAATTATATCAGGATTTAGGCCTCTTCAAAGCACAGAGACAGCACTTGTTAAAGTAGTAAACGACCTCCTATTAGCCTCTGATCTGGGTTGCGTCACTATACTTGTATTACTTGACCTCAGTGCAGCTTTTGACACCATGGATCATAGTATTCTCCTTCACAGATTAGAAAATGTAGTAGGAATTAAGGGAACGGTCTTCTTGTGGCTCAGATCCTATTTGACTGATCATTATTAGTTTGTAGATTTAAATGGTGACCACCCTGCATGTTCTAAAGTGAAGTTTGGTGTTCCACAGGGTTCAGTTTTAGGCCCACTGCTTTTCTCTCTTTACATGCTTCCTCCGACAACATAATTCGTAAGCATGGTATTAGTTTTCATTGTTATGCTGATGACACACAGTTATACCTCTCAGCAAAACCAGATGAGAAAAACCAGCCTACTAAAGTTAAGCAATATATGCAAGACATAAGAGATTGGATGTTAATTAACTTCCTTCTGCTTAATCCTGATAAGACAGAAGTTCTAGTCATAGGACCACAAGCAGCTAGAAGCAAGCTTTCTGATCACACTGTAACTTTAAATGGCCTTCCTGTTACATCAAGTGCAACAGTGAAAGACCCTGGTGTGATTATAGATCCCGGCCTTTCATTTGAAGCTTATGTGGATAATATTACCAGAAATATACGAGCACATCACTCCTATCTTATCTACACTGCACTGACTCCCTGTGAAATTTCGCATCGATTTTAAAATACTACTATTGACATATAAAGCTTTAAATGGTCTCGCGCCACAGTATGTTAGTGAACTGCTAGTGTCTTACGATCCGCCACACCTACATCGATCAAAGGATGCAGGCTGCTTGTCAGTACCATGTCTATTTATTTAGCCAAGCATTTTTGTAAATAAATGTGCCTTAGATACGGAGCAGATCTGGGGGACTCATGGACGTAGAGTATCTGGTGAACTGGTATGTTTAGATGCTGTCCTCCCCACTCTCATTGATCACTCAGGTTTGTTGACAGTGAGGTGATTGGTTGTTTTACATCTCAGGGAGCCCTCATGTGTGTGTTTCCTTATGGCTCCTCCCTTTCAGTTATGCTGTCATAGTTAGTCCTGCTGGAGTCCCTGCTTGCACTCTACACTAAAGATACATTCAAATTATACATTGTTTGACTGTGACCATATCTAACTGCCATCTCTCCTTCTCTTCTGCTCTCTCCTCTTCTTTCTCTTCTCCTCTCTCTCCCTCTCTCTCTTTCCCTCTCCCTGTCTCTCTGTCGAGCTATACATGTCACTCCTGAGCTGCCAGTGATCCAGGCCCCCTCTGCCCCCTGGAGCTGTCTGACTCGTCCAGGTGTCCTGCTTCTGGTTGGAGATCTCATCGCATGGATGATTCTTTTTATTGTGTAAAGCTGCTTTGCGACAATGTCAATTTTTAAAAGCGCTATACAAATAAAATTGAATTGAATTGAATTAATAGGGAGGAGATCACAGTGCTCACTCTCCCTTAAGCCCAAGGAGAGCGTGCTCTTCCCCCAGACACTCAAAACATGAAAGAGATCTATCACACGGAGGCATGCATTACATCATTTAGTAAACTCTGCCATATCGGTGAGTTAACATTTTTCTTTTTCATTTGTTTGTATATTCGCTTGCACACACACATGCAAACACAATGCGGTCCTTGAAGACATAAAGACCTGAGGATGTTTCCGGTTCACTCCTATTTATAACCTGCGGGTGCACCTCATCAGATGACGTCACCTGAACGAGGTTATATAGGCCAAGATTTGGCGTGTTTGATACACACATGCTTGACAACCGGCTGAACACAGAGATGTTCCCATAGCGTTTTCACGCAGCATCGAGTGTAGCTTTTGAAAGGGAACTGAAAAATGTAAGCAATAGCAGATTTAAATATGGGTGACATTGACACCTGCCCAGTGTGTCAGTGTCACAGTGTGGCATCTTGCCAGGGTGGCACAGAATGCATGAGGGAAAAAAAATCTAGAATGATGGCAACATTTGCACGATTGGGTTTTCACCCATTTGCATGTCGCATTTTTTTTATGTCACTGTGTGGGGTAATTAACCTCATTATTGGTATGATTCTATTGTGTGATGCCAGGCAGGGGACTGACTGGAAAGCTCTCTCACTCAGGAGTATGAGATGGGGGGGAGGGGGCTAGTAGACATCACCTCAGGTTGCCTGCAGGGGCGCAGGAAAAAAACACACATCTAACTTCACACAGCAATGCGCTTAGTAGAATAACTCACACTATGCCATCAAACACCTCCTCATCACTGTGTGTGTGCGTGTCTGTGTGAGTGTGTGTGTGGGGAGGCCTTCGATGAGGAGCTAAAAGAGACAGAGAGAGGAAGCCTCAGGCCGTCTGAGTGATACTAGGGTTAGGGTTCGTTGGTAAAAACAGAAATAAAGAGAAATCATGAGGGTATGAGAAGGCATGAGAGGGGAATGAATGTGTGTGTGTGAGTGTATGTATGTGTGTGTGTGTGTGCTCCCCATCATTCTTTGTAAGTCATTAATGCTTCCTTTGCATATTTATTAAGTTTCTGTGTTTGTTGTTTTACATCCAGGTCACACTAATTATTACACACATAAAATGACATAGTCAGCTCATTAAAATACACACGAACAGTCTGTGTGTGTGTGTGTGTGTGTGTGTGTGTGTGTGTGTGTGTGTGTGTGTGTGTGTGTGTGTGTGTGTGTGTCACCCCTTACCTGTGTTTCAGTAGCAGCAGCAGTTCAGGTTAGATGTGATCTCCAGCCACATATTCCAGCTTCTCCTGCAAGTGTTCCAGACGTTTTTTGAGATAATCTCTCCACAGCAGGTCCTGGGTCTCCCTCCATCTCTATCCAAAGAGACATCATCTCTGTTCTAGGGGTCGTTGTACTGTAGGTCTTGGAGATGTCATGGACTCATTCTCCACTCCTTGTTTGGGTATTCTTCTCCAAAGTGTTTACATCCACAGAGAGATACGATGGCAGGAACCTGTAAACACCTGAGGAACCTCTGGGGAACCTGCTGCAGAACATTGTGGCTGGTGAGGAACAAGTCCTTGACCCACGTTATATGAAGATGTGAGAGGGTTTTTTAAGCCAGTCCTATTTGTGTTAAAGTTCTCTGCAGATCATCCATGTATTACATCAAACTGGACTTCATTTTCACCATCATCTTGAGGTAACACCATGATCTGGGTAAGAGTTCTACAGATTTCAGCACTCACACTGTCTCTCCCACTCCTCACTCACATCACACAGATAAGCATTCCTCACCAGGGATCTGTGTGTGTGTGTGTGTGTGTGTGTGTGTGTGTGTGTGTGTGTGTGTGTGTGTGTGTGTGTGTGTCTCCACACTCAGCCCCTCAGGCCAGTTTCTGCATCACAGTGTGTATTAGCATTGGTTAGCAGGCTACATACTAACTCTGGCTATTTACAAGGCTGGTGTTTCTGTTGAAGCTCAGAGTCACCTGTAAAATCACATAACCTGTGAGGAAAAGAAACAAAATCAGAAATCAGATTTAAGAGAAATAGAAGTGAAGCATTCTTTCATCTTGTGTGTGTGTGTGTTTTGAAAAATAGATACATCTTTTGGCAAAGTGCAGTGGAGCAGAATCAGACCCACAGGAGGCCTGAAACACATCTTCTGAAAGGCTGTGACAGTTTGTGTGTGTGTGTGTTAAATGAAATGAACAATGGCCTCCACCTGACCTGTGCTTTAATTAAAGGTGTTGATGGAGGGAGCTGTAATGGAAGCGGCGAGTCCCTGCAGTTTAAACACACACTCTTAGACTTCACAACACATGAGCACCTCGTGATTCATAAACATGAGCTATAATGCTGCAGCGTAGAAACCTGCAAGTGTGTGTCTCTAGGGGGCATGAGACCAGGAAATGAAAAATAATACCAAATAATCTAACATATAGTATTTAATTTGTATTTTGTTGGCATGCATTAAAACACATAAGACTTTAATGTACAGGTAGTCCCAATTTACGAACATTTCAGTTAGGAATTTCCGCAGATAAGAACAGACCACAATCTATGAATATTTCTAGATGTGACTAAATTGTGGAAGTAGCTCACGTGTATTGTACAAAACAGACACTGCAGTGTACCAGATACCAATATTTACAATTATATGCAATATTTTCAGTGTGTAAGTGAATGTATACAATGTATAAAATCCGGTATATTGTGTGTGTGTGTGTGTGTGTGTGGGAAATGAGTCGCCTCACCGGTTTCAGTGACTCAGTCCGGGACCACGATGATGGACAATGTCTGTCCTGTAAATCTGTCCTGATGGTGAATAATCATCATTTCATAAAATCCTCAACGAGACAGAGTTCACAGTCCAACACAGTGGAGAACAGCTCTGAGACACAGCCGACGTCTGGGATTCCCCTCAGAGACAGCACCGTTAGATGTGACACATCAGTAAAACCTTGGATACTTTTACTTTATATTTTCTATAAATTATTTTTTTATGAAATCATTTGGGTTGTGGTACGAATCATTGAAGTTACTCATTTCTTATGAGTAAATTCGCGCTGGGACCAAGTGGTGTCCGGGATTCCCCTCGTGATTTAAAAGTGCAGAGACAACATTTCAATGTGAGAATCATTTCCTTAGGCGCGGATATGGTTATTGGCCACATGAGGACAGTGTGGGGAAAGGGGACAGACATCCTCTTTGTTTCCCGACTCGTGCCCCACATGTCTGTTGTGGTTTTTTAACACACTGTTGCACTGCTTAACGTCATGTGTTTTCTCATGTATTCTCTTAATGGAGTTCTTATGAATATAAAAGTCATATATTATTTTTGTGTATCATTAAGCTCAAAGCAAATTTTTAACATTCCTGTAAATACTTGCGGCGGCACAGAGATGCAGTGCTTGGTTTCCTCTGTGTACTCCGGGTTTCCTCTCAAAGACATGCAAAGTAGGCTTTGCAGATTTTCATGTGTGTGTGTGTGTGTGTGTGTGTGTGTGTGTGTGTGTGTGTGTGTGTGTGTTTGCCTGCTATGGATTCGCACCCTGGCCAGGGTGTAGAGCTGAAACGATTCCTCGAGTAACTTGAGTAATTCGATTACAAAAAATGATGGAGGCAAAATCTTCTGCCTCGAAGCTTCTTTTAATTAATTTTAAAAGCTTGCGTTAGGTTTTTGTGCTATTATTTGTTTGGTGTGACACCGCATACTTCCGGATGCAAGCCGCCAGTAAACACTGACAAAGAAGAAGTGCTTACGTCACCCACAACAAAAAAAGTTTTTGCATCTGAGAAAAGGCTTTAATATAAGAATGTATGACTGTAATGCACTTAATTCATCTCAGTCAACTTTAATCTATTCCTTGTATTGTGAATAATGACAATGTTTATTTTTGATAAAATGCTGTATGCATTTTTAAAAAATTAAGTTGATTTTTCTACAAAGAAAACCAATTCATCCTTGTTTCTCTTATATATTTTACATTGCTGTTTAATTGAGCAAAATTAAACTTTATCCGATTACTCGATTAATCGAATACATTTTTGGTAGAATACTCGATTACTAAAATATTCGATAGCTACAGCCCTATCAGGGTGTTCCTTTTCTTGTGTCCCAAGTTTCCTGTCATGGGCTCCAGGCCCCCCACGACCCTGTACAATATAAATGCTATAGAGACATGACTGACAATAAGAGTAAATATTGACACACATGTCAATCTTATCAGTTTGATTCACACACGTTCACATTTCACACAAACTTAACTCTTTTGATTGTGTAAAGCTGCTATGCAACAATGTCAATTGTTAAAAGCGCTATACAAGTAAAATAAAATAAAATAAAATTGAATTGAATTGAATTGCACCGTTGCCTTGCACCTCCAGGGTCCGGGTTCGATTCCCGGCCAGGCTCGATTCCCATCTCTGTGTGCATGGAGTTTGCATGTTCTCCCCGTGCTTGGTGGGTTTCCTCCGGGTTCTCCGGTTTCCTCCTACATTCTAAAGACATGCAGATTAGGCTAACTGCCAGTAGTGTTTGAATGAGCGTTTGAGTGAGTGTGTGTGCCCTGTGATGGATTGGCACCCTGTCCAGCTTGTACCCTGCCTTGTGCACCAAGTCTCATGGGATAGGCTCCAGGCCCCCTGCGACATATAGAAGATGCGTGAGTGAGTGAGATGTCTGGCAGAAGTGCGCCACCTAGGTGAACTAATTAACACAATTGCATACACACACATACACACACATACACTACACAAAATCTATAAACACCAACTAGTTCCTTGTTTACTGTTGATGTGGAGAGGTTTGAGCTGCTAGAGAGTTTGTAAAACCCTCTCATACATGAAGCAGAGCAAATCCACTAAGATGGCTAAATCTCTCCCTGCACGCTAAACTACTAAACCATCAGCATGAGCTGGTCACGGATTGAAGTTGATCGCAGCAGAGCTGTAAGTACAGTGTGATGTTACGGGTAACAGATCACTGATTTGGAGATGATTACATCATGTGGTGGTCAAGTCAGGAACATGGAAAAGGGGCACACCTAATATTATGTACATAAAAAAAGGTCAGAAACTCGCTGAACAGAATTTAATGAAACTTTGTCAGTCCCTTGGTATTTGCCTGAAGTTAGATCTGAAATTAAAAATGTTGAGTAGAAAAGAAGTTATGTTATGTGAAGTTGTTATAACAGCGTATTGTGTATGTGTCAAACTGTGGGCGTGTCTTAAATCGACCACTGGACAGACTGTAATGAATCTCCTGCAGTCCTCAGATCTCTGGCTGAAGTTTAATCTGCACCATCAGTGAATCTACATGTGGAGTAAAAGTGATGTTATGAACAGTTATGTGTGGGATTTAATCATCTACTTTAAAATAATCTACTAATGCGCTACTGTCTCAATGTAAACAAACACCTGCACCAATAGATATTAATTAGAAAAGATAAAGTGAATATTTTACTGGGATTAGTTCATATTTTCACTTTGACTGAAATAACAGCGCTGACGTGGTAGAAGTGAATTTTAACACGCCGGAGTCGTTTTAAGACAAAACTTCATCTTTATCTGATCGACTTTTTCCATTTCTCATCTGTGATTCTCTCTCCGGTTACCGAACAGCGAGTGTATTTGTCTGAGCACCAAAGAAGTACAACTTAGTGTAAACAAGGCGTCAGATACTCGACCTTACAGAATGTGATTTCTGTGTATTAATAAGTGAGACAGAGAGACACACAGACATGTACGTGAACTTCAACCTCAAATAATAATCATAATAATAATAATAATAATCACAATAATAATAATATCACTCATTACATTAAAGATCAGCAGATTATTATTAGATTTAACATTTTAACTGTTATACAAACTCTGTAATCGTCAATGTAATATACTCATGTAGTGACTGTTACATGATGTGTGTGTGTAACGCAGTGTCTTTTTTCGAGAAAAGCTGTTTAAGACATCAGATAATCCGTTGTAGTCAGAAGTGTTCACACCCCATCAACCGAGTGACAGCACAGAAGTACACGACTGTCACACACACAAATATCAAGTACGATAAACACCAACATCTGGCAACTGTATACACACACACACACACATACAGAGATGAACATGAATAACCAGGCACACACTAATTAAAGCCACTTGGGACAAAAGTAATATTGTAACTTGGCCCCGAAATTTCTTAAATATTCATAAGGAGATTAAAGCAGGCTGATGTCTCTACCACACACACACACCACAGCAGGTGTCTCTGAAATTCCTGTTTTTCCACAGAGTTTTTTTTTTTTTTTCCCTTTCTGATCTTTCGTTTTCTGGTTGAATAACAGTACATCAATAACACAAACACACATACAGACCTTAGGGCTTTAAGTATGAATATAACCCACCACTGCTAAATACAAAAACATAAGAAGTGTGTAAATGTTATTTTTCATTGTGTGACTCCAGAATCTTGCTGCAAAAATGATGTTCTCCATCAGAAGCACAGCGGGATTCAGTGAACTTGGTCTTTATCACCCCAATGTCTCTGATCTTGAATCAACCAGGACTGAAGAGATGTCTTAGGAATTGCCTTGTGTTCCTCAGAACATGCTGAAGTAAAACCAGAAGCCTGTGCACGTCATCCACATGCCCGTGACTCTATCCTCATGAGGATGGGTTCCCTGTTGAGTCTGCTGCCAAGATCTTATGCAACATCACAGTGCTTATTTTTGTCCAGAGTTGCATTAACTTTTAGCCAAGATCTTATATTGATGTTGTGAGAGTAGAACTGCATCATACAGTCTTTTCCAGAAGCAATATTCCACAAAGCAGAGTTTGAAACAATGGTTCTATGAGCATCACATTCTGAGTCCTGGAATACGGCGTGTGCCATCAGGGAAAAGAAGATAGATGTAATAGATGTGATGTGCTGGTGATTCAGTACATTCAGGTGGTCATGTGACTTCATTTTATCTCCACATAACGTTGCTGAGTCTCGACCTGAGCGACTGAAGCGACCCCAGATCATAACACTGTCCCAGAGGCTTGTACAGTGGACACTATGCATGATGGGAGCATCGCTTCATGCGTTTCCCTTCTCACCCTGACACGCCCATCACTCTGGAATAGTCTCAGTCTGGACTCATCAGGTCACATGATCTTTTTCCATCACTCCAAAGTCCAGACTTTATGATCACTAACAAACTGAAGACTTTTTTCTGATGAGTCTCACTAACAAGTGGTTTTTTTTATGGACACACAGCTGTTTAGTCATAGGATTCAAGACAATAATGTGACTCCTCTAAAACACAGTACAGGTTGTCCCCTACTTACGAACGAGTTCCGTTCCCCGAAGACATTCGTAAGTCATATTGTTACGTGGCGACGGTATGAGAGCCGCATCACAAGATGCTTTTTTTTTCTTTCTTTCTTTCTTTCTTTCTTTCTTTCTTTGGTCTTTGGCCCTGATACTTTACCGGTGCTACCTTAATGATCGCATGAAGTGCCAAGGTATCAGGACCCTTAAATAAACACGCAGCGAGGTGTGGCTTGTTCAGGCTGATTGCCTGACGGCGGCATTGCCTGGCAACCGCGTGTATAAACGGCCGGGCCTTTGCTTGTTCAGAACTCCACGTGGTAGCAGCCTGAGGATCTGCCCGTTCTGAACAGTTTATGAGCGGCTCTGCCCCTTGCGCGACCCGCGTCATTACACATATTTGTTTTTAAGTTCAACAAAGTGAGTCTTATACACCTTTTAATATAAAGCATACCAATACACTTGATTAAATCTGTCCCCTTTCCCCACACTGCCATCATGTGACCAAAACCTTAACTGCACCTAAGGAAATGAATCTCAGTGAAATGGTCAAGTGTATTAAATTCAATTAAATTTTTAATTTCCAGTGGAACCTCGGATTGTAAGTAACGCGGTTTGCGAGTGTTCCTCAAGACGAGCAAAGATTTTTAATTAATTTTGACTTGAAAAATGAACAAGTCTTGGTTTACGAGTATCATGTATCACGCATGCGCTTCTTGTTTTGACGCCGAGTGTCATGTGATCACAACTGAGCCAACAGTTTTTTTCTCTCTTGCTCTGTGGAATTGTGGGTAATCGTCTCCCCTTATTGGTCTTAGTGCTTGTCTCTTACTGGTATAATCAACATCAGTGCACGTGCGTACTGTTTACTATAACACTGTGACCGCACGTGTGCATAAAACATATTTTATGTGTTTGATGTGTACAGCGCATGTGTGCTGTTTATTATAACATGCGTGTGCGCGCGTTATAAAGCAAAAGAAAATCTTATTAGAGAGGTTAAAGATACATTTTCTCTCTCTGTATCAGCCTGCTCTTTGTGTCTGTGTGCACGCGCTTCATTGGATACCGTGCCCCTTCACACACACACACACACACACACACACACACACACAAACACACTTTCTGCTCTACACAGAAACACTGCTCTGTCGCGATTGTTTTCAAAAGTAAAGTGCAGGTTAATTTGTTTTATTTTTACTTTACAGCAGTGATTCCGTTAGTCTGCGCTCAGTCGAGTGTCATTAGAGAGATTTCTTTTTTTTCCGATAAAACAGTGTTTCTATTGGGTGCGTGTGTGTGTGTGTGTGAAAACAGTGGAGGAAGCATAATTGTGTAAGACGAGAAGGGGGAGGGGCTCCTTACTTTAACTTCACACACACACACACACACACACACACACACACACACACACACACACACACAGCGCCTGCACGCACAAACGGAAACACTTATCTGTCGGGATTTATTTTTACTTTTTTTAAAGGTTAAGTGCAGGTTAATTTATTTTATTTTTACTTTATATTAATTATTTTATGTATATATTTTTTTGGGCTGTGGAACGAATAATTTGAGTTTCCATTATTTCTTATGGGAAAATTTGATTTACGAGTGTTTTGAAATATGAGCCCGCTTCCGGAATAAATTATGTTCCTAATCCAGGGTTCCACTGTTTAGCGCTTTTAACAATGGTCATTGTCTCAAAGCAGCTTCCTAAAATGAAAATGTTGTCTGTCTACCTTTAATTCACGAGGGGAATTTTGTTTCAGAGCAATTTTCCGCATAAGAAATAATGGCAACTCAGATGATTCGTTCCACAGCCCAAAAATATAAAAATAAAAATTATTAATAGAAAATATAAAGTAAAAAATAAATTAATTAACCTGCACTTTATCAACTCACTGCTCCAGCACAGACATTTTCTACATTCACTTACAAGCTGAAAATATTGTATATAATTGTGGATATTGGTATAATTCTTTGTAAAATACACGTTAGCTACTTCCGCAAATTGTTTGAATCTACACATGTTCATAGAACCGTGGTCTGTTCTAATCTGCAGAAATTCGTTACTCGAATGTTCATAAGTCCAGAACTTAAAGTAATATCTTTCACACTAGTGTCTTCCTACATGGTTGTATAAGGAAAGAGAAGCTGCTCACTGCATCAGTTAGAGATGAAAGAATTGTTGCAGCTGAAACTCATTAATTGCTGCAGTAATTATCCAAACCCTCTGGATTATTTACTTATTTTAATCTAAACACTGACTTTTCTTTGCTGAGTATGATTGCTTCACAGAGAAACAGGGTACATATGGCTTATGGACTCATCACCACACCTTCTGTTTTCAGGTCTTTTAGAAACATCATTCAGTATATATAGACTACATTCCAAATGAATCTCCTTTACATGAATAACATGTCTGACAGTTCTGGAGAATCACTACACATTGAAGGAGAACATCTTCTCCTCTGCCTAGTCATTCAAGGGAACAGAAGACCTACCAGCTGTACCGGAGTAAGTACATTATCAGTGATATTCATACATTTATGAAGACCTGGTAAACTTTTACAGTTATCCTTGACACAACATCCACAGTCACCTTTGAAGGTGAATGTCTGAATTGCCCCTTCTTCAAAAGTCAGCAGAATTCTAATAACCTCTAACCAATTCTCCCAGTCCATATGTCTCGACTTGCCCCAGCAGGGCCAGCTCCATCTCCATCTGCCTCATGTCCTTGCTACGGCCACTGGTATCAGGTCATCTGCATGGCAAAACTCCATAAAACCCCTCCTCCACCGCTTCACCATCTGAAGGTCAAACTGTATGAATGAATTTCTAAATTTCAGATCCTCACCGTGGTACACATCCGTCACCCCACCTGTTCTCTTCACATGCAGACAAAGCAACCTTTGGCTCACTGTGGAGTGCTCGCAGTTACCGATGCTGTATTTCCTGAAGGTTTAAATGTTATTCTGGTTCTGATCCTGACAGTTTAGTTTAGCTTTGCCTGGCCATGTTTGCTGATGGCCTGAAGCAGTGCCTGTGACACGACTTTAATTCGGAGTTACCCTTTCGGTTCGTCTACACTGCTGCTTCTTAATAAAATCCATGAACTTTCCTCTGGAACCCCAGTCTGTGCCTGACAGAGTGTGTTTCCATTTTTATCTCACAACAGAGTAAAGAGGCTTCACCACATCCTGCATATAAACAGAAAGACTGTACGTCTTCATCTGCATGCATCTGCAACACACACATCCACACCCACACACTGGGTCATCACATCACATGACCCAACTGAATGACGACCTTCTGCAACCTTTGTAAAACGGCTTATCTTTACCCTGCTGTGTGTGTGTGTGTTCAGAGAACAAAAGCTTAACATAAAAATTGTAACTAAGAATCTCAGCAGCGTTGTGTTTACTGCGTTGTCATTTAAGAGGAAATTGATTCATAGTGAATCACTCAGTCGTTTATCTGTCCATCTGTCTGTCTTCCATTTGTCTCCTTTGTCTCTGAGGATCTCTGTTTGATTGCCAGCATTTGGTTTTTGCCATATTGACTGTGACTGATGAGACTGGGATCCCCACCCATAAATACACACACACACACACACACACACACACACACACCCATAAACACACACACACACCCATAAACACACACACAGACAATACTGAATTAACCATGAGTGCAGTCAGGAGTGCTCTGAGTAGCAGCTGCTAAGTGACCACATCAAAACATACACACACACACACACACACACACACACTGTAAATTCATCCCTCAGTACTACAATCATACTCACAATAATGCAGGTGTTAACATTTATGTTAATGTTTTTGTTAATAAGTGTATTAGTGAATGTGGTCGTTATTTAAGCTTCACTCATACAGTCATAGAAATAAAAAAAAGCTCCTGATCACACTGTGATGTATGTTACAGTAAGATTGTAATGCATTAGTCTAATATGGCTCTCCTTGACATTTTGGGAGAGGGGAGAGAGGGCAACACAATCAGTGAAATACATGCAGCAAGTTGGAGCTCAGACCAGAGGCAGAGGCAGTGCAGCTTACACTAGAGGCAGAAGGGCAGCCTCGACAAATCAGATAATGCCAACAGGACGCCTTCTCATCACAACCCACTCCATAGGCCGAGGGGGTCTCTTTCTCTCTCCCTCTCCCACACTCATGCACACACTCACACATCCACACAAACACACACTAACATGACCCAATTTCAAAGTGTGATAAAAAGCGATATTAATTATCAGTGCTGTTGGTGGACACTTGTTTTGTCTGATTATCAGATAATTAATCTCTTGGGAGAACAAGCTGAGCTCCTGAACAACAGCATACTGATCACATACACAGAGAGAGAGAGAGAGAGAGAGAGAGAGAGAGAGAGACTGCAAGCTGTCATCTTTAGATGATCTGTCGAGAGTCCCTTCTGCCTCTAGTGTAAGCTGCACTGCCTCTGCCTCTGGTATGAGCTCAGGTAATATTTCTCTCTTAAAATGTTTTGAGGGAGCTGAGCCTGAAGGCGGTCCATGATATTTCGGTTGAGCTGCCATTGGTTCTCCTGGATGTGCCTGTCCTGCTGTGGATACACTCTCCTACATTAACGGTTAGGACTGGCTTCTTTGGTGGACTGGGTGCAGACAGATGCAAGAGTGTGAGAGAGATAAAAGAGTAATTTTTATTTTAAATTATTTTCCATTATTGAAGATAACCATACACATTATAGATAAGAGGATGAGATTACATTCTGTGGTAATGTTAGTCTAAACTGAAGAAAGTGCAACACCTTGATTTTAGGTGTCACCCATCAGCATGTAAACTATGGTGGTTTGGCTCACCACAAAATCAACATTACATGTGTAAATAAATTTTAATACCACTAATTTAAATGGCAATGTTTAAACTAAGTCTTGAGCCTCACATGGTAAAAGACTTTTACATATATAAAGAAAATGAGGAGGACCAGTGGTGTACAGTGTGGTGTTGAATAATGAGGATCAGTGTGTTATACAGTACGAGGATACGAGGATCTACACCTCCTCCTCCACCTCCATTTTCTGTCTTTATATTATTTTTTTCTCACTGCAACCCACCTTTTTTATTATCCTGCTTTAACCCAAATCATTCGCTCTCTCTCTCTCTCTCTCAGGGTACGAGCTGCTAATTGGAGGAGAAAAGCAACTTTCATACTCTTGCACCTTATTATCCACCTTTTAAACCCGAGAGGAAAAGATCATTCTACTTAGGGACACACACACAAACACACATCTATGCATCCTTTCACTTGATCTCGTTAGTTAATCTCTAATTCATACGTACTGTAACTCAGACTATTGATTTTACCAGGCGTTACCTTTCCTCAATTTGACAGGTATGATGGCCACGCCTTTTTCTGAGATATGCTAGACTGATGCTCAGCTTTTTGACAGCAGTGTTACAAGGTCACGGACTGTATGTGTGTGTGTGTGTGTGTGTGTGTGTGTGTGTGTGTGTGTGATGCAGTGACCTTTTCTGGGGAGCAGGTGCAGGTCACTACAAAAGGCTGTGTGCTTTATGTTGAATGTAAAGATGCTTTAGGCAGTGTGTGTGTGTGCACTGATACACTAATTAGTGTCTTAACCCACCCACACACACACACACACACACACACACACACACACACACACATTGCCGGTAGGATCATATAAGCAGTTCATCCAATGTGACTAATGGTCTATTGGCATATTCTAATGAGCTTATTAATATGCTAATTAATTCCACAATGTGTAATACATTTTTTCCCATTAAAGATTAGTTAGGTGAACGCTTTAACTTTTATATTGCAAATTATTAAAGCTAATAGAAGCAGTTCACTGTGACTGCTGCACACACACACACACAATGTGGGATGGTAGTGTAGCTTTATCACAGGTATTTTCTCTTCACGTTTTTTTCAAGGACGTCTGTGTTCAACTCCCTTAAGAACATGTGATTAAAACAGTATGTGGTTTCATTATGCAGGCACACACACAAACACACACACACACAAACACACACACACACACACACACACACACACACACACAAATGCTGTGCATCCTCGTAACACTGTTGCCAAGACACAGCACATCAATTTGGTGTACTGTATGTCAGAGGATGATGTGGCCTTTGTGTGTCAGTCAGTAAAGGGGCGTGGCTTCAGTAAGCAGTAATTAACAATATCCAGATATAGAGTAATTACCGCCGGAAACTATTTCCTCTGCCCATGCTATCACAAATGACAGAGGGCTCAGGACGTAGAGGCGATTGTGAGCTCCATATTCAGATAATTAACATCTCCAGAGTCTACTTCACACCCCTGTGTTCTCAGACGAGGTTCTACCCCAGCAATGAGACCACTGCCTCTAAACTCATACTCAACTGTAAACCCAAAACACATCAGGGGTATTAAACACAGACAAAAAATTAAATATAGTGTTTTCTTCTTTGTTTTTGTTTTTTTTATGTCATTTCAATACATTTAAATCAAAAACAATAAATAAAAATGAATGAATAAATAAATAGAAGCATCAATATGATATCTGAACAAGAAAATGATGAGTGTAGAGGTAAATCTAATAACTCTAATGAATCTCATTCATCATCGGTATATTACTGCATAAATCGTGCTAGTCGTGATGGTCACATTAATTAGGCAGAGGTGGGTGGAGGAGCCAAAAAATGTTCTCAAGTAAGAGTAGCTGTACTTCAAAATAATATTAATCAAGAAGAAGTAAAAAGTAGTCATCCAAAATATTACTCAAGTAAGAGTAAAAAAGTATTTGGTGAAAAGATACTCAAGTACTGAGTAACTGTTTCAATGGTAATATCTGATTTATTTTTTTTTAAAGAAATTATAATAATTATATATTAGTGCATATATTGGGATGCATAGAAATGTACAACACATCTGTTGGTGATTGATTCTGTACTGAAATATACTTATGTACAGTCTTATGCAAAAGTTTAGGCACCCCTTGATAAATAACAGATTTTGGTGATTTTTTTAATTCAAAAGATGTTAACACAGTCTCTCTTGGAAATGGAAAGAATGCACAATATTTTCACCAAACATTGATGCATAGTTACTTCTTATGCCATAAAATGAACAAAAATATAAAAACATTATTATGGCACTGTGCAAAAGTTTGGGCACTCTAAGAGTTCCTGAGTTTCAGACCTTAATCAGCTCGTTAGATCTGATGCATGGCAAACGCTGTCATTAGTAAATGCCAATTTCAAAGCTTTACAAATACTTTGACTCTTCAAACCTTGTGCACACACTTGCAGACACTCAACAACCCTGGGTTCCTCTAAGCAGCTGTGTAAGATTCTGAAAATGAAAGTTAGTTATCGATGCCCACAGTGCAGGAGAAGCTATAAGGAGATAGCATAGCGTTGTCAGCTTACAGGTTCCACAGTGAGAAATGTAATTAAGAGATGCAGTTCAGGGGAACTGTGGAGGTCAAGATGAGATCTGGAAGACCAAGAAAACTCTGGGAGAGAAGAGAACTGCTCATATGCTGGTCAAAAAGACAAATCAAAAGCCCCATTTGACTGCAAAAAACCTTCAGGAAGATTTAGCAGACTCAGGAGTGGTGGTGCACCGTTCCACAAGACCTTCATGGAAGAGTCAGCAGAAGAAAACTTTACCTGTGTCCTCATCATAAAATGTAACAGAACATCTACAGAAGCCTGATGCATTTTGGAAGCAAGTGCTGTGGACTGATGAAGTTAAAATAGAACTCTTTGGCCACAATCAGCAAAGGCATGTTTGGAAAAAAGAGGAGCAGCATTTCATGAAAACATCACCTCGCCAGCTATTAATCATGGGGGCGGAGCTATCACGCTTTGGGTTGTGTTGCAGCCAGTGGCACAGGAAACACTGCACGGGTGGAGGGAAGAATGGGTTCCACCAAATACCAGCAAATTCTGGAAGCGAACATCACAACATCTGTAAAAAAAATTTTTTAAAAAGCTGAAGCTGAAAACAGGAGCTTCTACAACAGGTCAATGATCCTAAACATACCTCGAAATCCACTCTGGAAAACCTCAAGAGACACAAGCTGAAGGTGTTGGAACGGCCACCACAGTCCCCTGATTTAAACTTCATTGAACATCTGTGTGTGGATCTTAAAAGAGCTGTGCAGGCAAGATAACCAAAGAATATTACAGAGCTAGAAGCCTTTTGCAAGGAAGTATGGGAGAAAATCCGAAGTACAAGAACTGAAAGACTTTTAGCGGCTATAAAAAGCGTTTGCAAGCTGTGATATCTGCCAGAGGAGGCGTTACTGAGTACTGATTGTGTAGGGTGCCCAAATATTTGTACAGTGCCATAATAATGTTTCTATTTTTTATCTTTGTTCAATTCATGACATAAAAAGTAACTATGCACCAATGTTTGCTGAAAACATTTTTTCCCATTTCTGAGAGAGACTGTGTTAACATCTTTTCAATTAATAAATCAACAAAATCTGCTATTTATCAAGGGGTGCCTTAACTTTTGCATAAGACTGTATTCATAAACTGTTACAGTAACATTATAGGTACAATTAAATTTAACACACAAGAATGAAAAAAGCATTGTATACTCACCGCATGATTGTAAACTAACCTCAAGATCCCACTAGTAGCAGCATGGATTTATGGGTGTTCCTCAAAATTAGAGAAAGATGCAGAAACTTCTGTTTGCGTATGTGCAGTGAGCATGTGTTGGACAAATTCACAGGTAGGATGAATTTATAGAACACCGGCTGAAGACCTGATTGGTCAAACGGAGTCATGTGATTATTGTTGCTGTGTCTGATTAGTGAAACAGTCATGTGGTAAATCTACCAGCTGCATGTGTAGAATAAACGGTTAGAAAAGATTCGAGTGAGCCGAATGTAGCGGAGTAAGAGTAGCGTTTCTTCTTCACGAAGCTACTCAATTAAAAGTATGGTGTGGTAAAACTACTCATAGAAGTAATTTTTTTTTCAAAAAGTTACTCAAGTAAATGTAACTCATTACTACCCACCACTGTAATTAGGGTTACGTTTCTCCCAGTGAAATTTTGTATAGATTTTAAGATACTACTTTTCACGTACAAAGCACTAAATGTTCTCGCGCCACAGTATCTTAGTGAACTGTTGGTGTCTTACGATCCGCCACGTCTACTTCCATCAAAGGATGCAGGCTGCCTGTCAGTACCACGTATTATTAAAACTACAGCAGGAGGCGGAGCTTTTTCTTACAAATCCTGAAAGTTATGGAATAGTCTTCCTATTAATGAGGCCAATGAGGCCATTAGCAGCATGATTACATGTTGTTTATTTTTACTAGAACTGCGGGTTTAATTTACTTAACCCTAGACACTAAAAAAATCTATGCTTGTGAGTACTTACATATGAAGCATGAAGAAGCTTGTGATTTAACTTAACGATACAAATTGTTGATGAAAATATTTGACATTTGATAATTAGCTTGTGAATTAGCTAATTCACTCTCTTGTGTGGGCGTGCGATTTTCCCTTAATTATGTTTATTACAATCTGACCATTTTGATTCATACACATTCTTTCTCACATTTCATACAACACTACCATAATCTTCTGTTGATTCGTTAAAGCTGCTTTGCAACAATGACCATTGTTAAAAGTGCTATACAAATAAAATGTTATTTAATTTAATTAATGTTCAGGACTCAGACACAGTCTCAGTGTTTAAGTCTCGGCTAAAAACCTGTTTATTTAGCGCAGCATGTTTGTAAATAGATGAGCCTTAGGTAAAGGAGCAGATCTGGGGGACTCATGGACGTAGAGTATCTGGTGAACTGGTATGTTTAGATGCTGTCCTCCCCACTCGCATTGTTCACTCAGGTTTGTTGACGGTGAGGTGATTGGTTGCTTTACATCTCAGTTTCCCCTCATATCTGTGTTTCCTTCTGGCTCCTCCCTTTTAGTGATGATGTCATAGTTAGTCTTGCCGGAGTCCCTGCTTGCACTCTGCACTAAATATACATTCACCTTATAAATTACATAACTGTGACCAGACCGAACTGGTTTCTCTTCTGTCCTCTTTCTCTCTCTCTCTCTTCCTTTCTCTGTCAAGCTACACATTCCTGAGCTGCCAGTTATCCAGACCCCCTCTGCCACCTGGAACTGTCTGACTCGTCCTGGTTGGAGATCTTGTCTGATCTGACTCATCCCACTTCTGGTTGGAGATCTTGTCACATGGATGCCCTGTGTTGTCTGCTTGGGATGCATGTGTTGACTGGGGGTGGTTCTACTGTACCATGAAGACGGTAGTCGGTCCTGCTACTTGTGACTGCAGTGCTTGTTCAGTTCCTTGTTATTTCAAGACTGGACTACTCACTCCTGGCAGGTCTGCCGCTGTCCACCATTCGTTCTCCGACGCTGATCCAGAATGCAGATGCATGTCTCGTCTTCAACCTTCCCAAGGCCTCTCACACTACCCCACTTTTCCATAGCTTCACTGGCTTCCTTTAGCTGCTCGCATCAAATTCAAAACCCTAGTGCTTGCCTACAATGCTAAAAATGGACCAGCACCCACTTACCTCTCAGCTGTAATCACACCACACACTGCACCACGTTCCCTCCAGTCCTCCAGGACTGCTCGACTGGTCCCACCATCTCTCAGGGATCAAGGAAGATATTCATATAGACTGTTTTCTGTTCTGGCACCTAGGTAGTGGAATAAACTTCCTCTAAATGTCTGTAAAGCTGTGTCTCTGGCAATTTTTAGGCAATGACTAAAGACCTACCTGTCTTAGGTATGTGGGGTAATCCCCCCCACAACTCAAACAAAACCCCTTTCCAAAAGTCTGTGACTGATGGTACTTCTAGTCATGAATGTATTTAATGCAGGAACCTTCATTTCACAAACACTTTTGTCACTCTGAATAAGGCCATCTGTCAAATTCCTGAACATAAATGTAATTAAGTCATTGTCTGCATTCTTGCTGTGCCTGCCCCTCATGGGCATGCTGATTAGACTGCGATCTAGCACATCCTGTTGTTTAACATATGTTTTATATTATACATGAACGGATTATCCATAAAACAGTAACTTTTCAACAAAAAAAAAGTCATGTGTCTAAGACGCGTCTCCTTTAACAAGACGATATTTAAGATAAAGTTCATTATACAGAGAGTCATACATGCATAATTCTGTACTTCCTTTCGCAATTTACTGTACTTCCTTTTGCAAAATACTGTACAGAGTGCAGAGACACACAAGGCATTTAAAACACATGGGACATAAAGCGCAGGACAATACAGTGCGCAGAGGAAAGAATAAATATCTGGCGCACTGCAGTATGGATGTGAGTCTGATATATACTATTATTATGTATTTGAGTGATTTGATTTGGTGTGTGTGTGTGTGTGTGTGTGTGTGTGTGGTGTGTGTGTGTGTGTGTGTGTGTGTGTGTGTGTGCATGCTGCTGGAATGATTTTTTTAAAGCAATCATTTGTGCAGCTGTGTGTGTGTGTGTGTGTGTGTGTGTGTATACGACTCTGCGTGTCCCTGAAACAAAAATAGAAGAAATTCCATCCAGAGCCCTTATCCCGAGTGTACAGTAATTTCTCCTGAAGTGCTGGGTGTTGGTTCTTGTGCCGTGCTCTCACTCCCCCAAGTGCAGAACTGAGACATGGCTGTGTTTTAGGTGACTCGAGTCCTTGATTGTCTCCCAATTCTTGACTCTCACTAGATGTGCTGTAGATGTCCTGGAGGTTTGGTAGATGTTCACCAGCAGTAAACTTGGCTGATCGCACCATTATATTATTATTCCTGCTGCATTCTGGACCTGCCTGATCTATCCTGATGCCTGATGACCAGTTGGAGATCTCATCACAGTCATGCTACTGAGGATGGAACAATATAAACAGCCTAAAGATTAACTTAGAGCCATAAAAATAGCTTTGGACTACAGCTGATATGAATAGTTTTTGCTCTTGTCAAATAAATTTTTTATTTGTCATACACAGTCATACACAGTACAATACGCAGTGAAATGCTTATACGATCACCCGTGACGTAAAAAAAAAAAACAAGATTAAGAACTAAATTATTAAATAAAATAAGAATAAAAATTGAAAAAAAATTAGCTAACGAAAATATAGTTGTAGAAGATAAGAACAAAATATATGAATGTGTAGCTGTAATGTCCATAAATTGTACATAAATGTCTAGGGTGTGTGCAAATGTCCATAAATGTGCAGTATGCAAAAATGGTTTAGTCCTGTATGGTGTCCTGCGGGAAGAAGCTCCTCCTCAGTCTCTCTCTGTTGTCCTGTCAGCGGAGGTGCTTTTCCTGACAGCAACAGAGAGAACAGTCTGTTGTTAGGGTAAGTGAGGTCCTTCGTGATCTTCCTGGCCTTGGTCCAGCACCGCTTGCTGTAGATCAAGTGCAGGTCAGGGAGCTCGGTGTGGATGATGCGCTTAGCTGATCACACCACCCTCTGAAGATTTCATCTGTCCTGCATGGTGCTGTTCCCAAACCAGGTTGTGATGTTTCCCGTCAGGATGCTCTCTATGGTGCAGGAGTAGAAGTTCCTAAGCACCTTAGAGGGCAGTCCAAAGTCTCTCAGGCCCATCCTTACTGTCTGTGGTCTCCCAGTTAGGAAATTGGAGATCCACTGACACAGAGATGAGCTGAGTCCCAGGTTCTCCAGTTGGTGGTGAGTGTGAAGCGAATTATGGTATTAAATGCTGAGCTGTAGTCGATGAAGAGCGTTTTAACATAATTCCCCCTTCTAGTGTCCAGTTGAGTGAGAGAAGTATGGAGTAGATGGGAGATATCGTCATCTGTAGAGCGGTTTGAATGGTAGGCAAGCTGTAGTGGATCCAGTGTGTCTGGTAGTGAAGAAATGATGAAGTCTCTGACCAGCCGTTCAAAGCACTTCATCACCACTGATGTGAGGGCTACAGGTCGATAGTCATTGAGGGAAGCAGGATGGGGTTTCTTCGGAACAGGAACAATGATGGACTCTTTGAAGCATGTAGGGATCACCGACTAAGATAAAGAGATGTTGAATATCTCTGTGAACACAGGTGCTAGCTGGTCTGCGCAGGCTCTGAGGACTCTACCTGAGATGCCATCTGGTCCTGCTACTTTCCTGGTGTTCACTCTCCTGAAGGCTCTCCTCACATCATGCTCGGAGATGATAAACGTGTTTCCCGTGCTGGCAGTGACTTCCTGTCTGCAGCCGTTAGCACCGCTAGCATTAGCAACGCTAGTGTCTTTAGCTGCAGCCTCAAAATGAGCATAAAAGTTGTTCAGCTCATCTGCCAGAGTCATGTCCGCGTTCGTCATACCGGATGTTGGTGGTTTATAGTCCGTTATTGTTCTTAATCCTCTGTTGGAGCTGTGACTCTAGTTTCCTCCCGTAGCACTGCTTCGCCTCTTTCACCGCCTTCCGGACGTTATATGACGCAGCCTTGTACAAGTCCATGTCCCCCGACGCAAGTCCCGCGTTGTAGGCAGCGGTGCAAGAGCTCAGAGCGTCGCGGATGGTTTTATCCACCCATGGCTCCTGTTTTTGAAACGTTCTGATGGTTGTTTTCTGTACAGTATCATCTGCTAGTTTCCCGACGAATCCCACAACCGCTTCCATAAACACGCTGACGTCATCGGAGCTGTTTCGGAACATGTCCCAGTCTGCGTCATCAAGTGTGCCCTGTAGCGCGCCCACCGATTGATCCGTACAGCGCGTGACCTCCCTCTGAACCGGAACTTCCTGTTTGCGCCTTTGTTTGTATTTTGGCATGAGGAAGATGGCGGCATGGTCAGATTTACCAAACGGTGGACGAGGTTGTGCCTTGTAACCGTCCTTGACTGTTGTGTAACAGTGGTCCAGTGTCCTTTCATCCCTGGTTGGGCAGGTGATATGTTGATAGAAGTTTCCCGGTGTTGAGTCTGGTGCTGTATGAGTGCCTCATGCAGCTCGCATAAGGCAGTGTCCGTGTCTGCTTGTGGTGGAATATAAACGGCGCTGATTATGACCGATGTAAACTCCCGAGGAAGATAAAAAGGACAACGTTTGATGGTCAATAGTTCCAGGTGTGGAGGAGTATGTAAGAGGAACAATGCTCCCACTGTTGCACCAGCTGCTGTTCACCATTAAACACATGCCGCCTCCCCTTGTCTTCCTCGAGTTTCGTTTCCTGTCCATGCAGAGGAAAACAGAGGAGATTGCAGTCCCGAATGTCTCTCTGGAACTTTATCCTGCCCCTGAGGTCATCGAGCTTATTCTCCAGGGACTGGACATTGGCGAGCAGGATGCTAGGCCGACCTCACTGTTCCCGAACCAGGTCATGATTTTTTTCCGTCAGGATGCTCTCTATGGTGCTAAAGCACTCTGGAGGGCAGTTTGAAGTCTCTCAAGCATCTGAGGTGGTAGAGATGCTGCCGGTCCTTTTTCACCACGTTGTTGATGTGACAGGACCATGACAGGTCCTGCGTGATGTGAACACCGAAGTATCAGAAGCTGTCCACTCTCTCCACTGGGAGGTCTGGGGTCTGGTAGTTCCTAACTCCTTTGTGTGGCTGACGTTTAGAAGGAGATTGATCCTCTGACACCAGTTCTCCAGATTTCCAATCTCCTACAGGTAGGCCGTCTCATTGTGCAGTCGTACGTGTGCCCACTGAGGAAGCACTGTGTAAAGGAGTGGCTGGCTGCTTTTTTCTGAGCTCCGGCAGACTGACCAATTTTCCAACCTAATCCAGATTGACGTTCTAACTTTTTGTCTTCTTACGAAGAGCGAACATATAACAGATAAGTATTTATAAATATTTATAATATATTCACTTGAAACTCGTGTTATATCGCTAAGTTTTAATAGTTTTGCCACGCACCCGCGTCTAGCCGGGCTATCCCATTAGCATCGCTAGCCCGTTAGCTCGACTATCACAAGTTTGCCTACGCGTTTTCCACACCAATTATCTCTGTTTTTTGACACCATGTCGGTTGTGTGTCTGCCTCTGAGTGCAGGTGAGGACACACTGGAGCTTCACTCGGCGGATTTGGAGATGGAGGCCTTGGAGAAGCAGATCCGTGACCTGCAGGTGAAACTGGCCCAGCTACGGCAACGGAAAGCCGCGCTGGAATCGTCACGGACGACGCTCACCTGTCCCAGGTAAATTCTCGGCATGACACACATCCTTCCACAACCTCTACTCCGCGTGTTTCTCTGTCCAGGTCCAACGCACCACGGACGCAGCCCGCCCAGGTTTCCTTCACCCCGGCGCCGGGATACCACGAAGCCTGGATACAGCAGCAGCGGAAGACGCGCGCTAGGCCCCGGGCGAGGACCTCTCCCCCTCCGCCCGTCTTCGAGATCCCGACCCGAAACCGCTTCGCTCCTCTACGCGAGACGGTACACGACGCGCTGGTCATCGGAGACTCCATCGTCCGGCACGTCCGTGCTACCACGGCTAAAGGTAAGGTGCGCACTCGCTGTTTACCTGGTGCACGTGTTCTTGATGTTGCTGCGCAGGTGCCTGCGGCCCTGAGGGAGAACTTTGGAGCTGTGGTCCTTCATGCTGGCACGAACGACACCAGGCTGAGGCAGATGGAGATCCTGAAGAAGGACTTCAGGAGCCTGGTTGAGAAGGTCCGCAGCACGTCA
>JAAGKR010004596.1:0-7500 GCA_011419295.1 Clarias macrocephalus
ATATATGTATGTATATATGTATATATATGTATGTATATATGTATATATATGTATGTATATATGTATATATATGTATGTATATATGTATATATATGTATGTATATATGTATATATATGTATGTATATATGTATATATATGTATGTATATATGTATATATATGTATGTATATATGTATATATATGTATGTATATATGTATGTATATATGTATATATATGTATGTATATATGTATATATATGTATGTATATATGTATATATATGTATGTATATATGTATATATATGTATGTATATATGTATATATATGTATATATATGTATGTATATATGTATATATATGTATGTATATATGTATATATATGTATGTGTGTGTATATATATGTATGTGTGTGTATATATATGTATGTGTGTGTATATATATATATATATGTATGTGTGTGTATATATATATATATGTATGTGTGTGTATATATATATATATGTATGTGTGTGTGTGTGTGTGTGTGCGCGCGCATAATAGATTGGCACCCTCCCCAGTCCCCAGGGTGTACCCCGCCTCGTGATCAAAGTCTCTTGGGATACACTCCAGGCCCCCCCGCAACGCTACACAGAATAAGCAGTATAGAATCTGAATGAATAAATAAAACGAAGAAGCAGGGAAACATTATATTTCTTGTTGTATTTTTTGGAGCAGCCAAAAAAGGTAAATGCAATGGAAAAATATAGAAGGTGTTACTGGTCCTGCAGTAACCATGCACGTGTGTCGTTTTGCTCTGTTAGGAATAAGAAGTAAGTAATCTGATCATGTATCAAGCTAGCACTTCTTAAGCAAGAAAGTGAACAAATTTACCGGATCATGTTACGCTCCACATTTTTTGCAGTTGCATCTTTTATATGATCTGATGTTAGTTACATTCGATAATTTAGGCACTTCTAATCACAGCTTTGATTCTTTGCACACATCATGTAGGCCCATGTGACTGCCTGATGCAAAAAGCTCACAGCAAGGAGCGGCTCTGCATGAGGTGTACCTTTTTAAAATACTATTCTAAATCCTGATTAAAACTACAAGATTGGTCCTTAACTCCTTTTTGTTACACAACATATCATTTCAACATCAAGTAAAAGTACATTTTCGTCTTGTTTTTAAATGCTGTCCCCTAGCTTGATTTATTTATTTATTTATTTGTTTGTTTTAAAGAACTAATATTGTATTTCCGTGAGAAAATGTGGAGTGTGATTGCTGAACAGCAGCAGGTCACTGTACAGATGTGTGAGTAATCAGCTCAATCAGCTGACGTTCAATCGTTCATTCGGTGAGAAAAATGAGGGATGAAAAACGACTATAATAAAATAAAGACGTAAGAGATTTGCAAACATCTGTACACCAGCACCACGCATGAGCTTAACAAATGCACCAGAGTCGGAGCAGTGTCGATGGGTCGAAAGCGCCAGGAGGAGAAGTGGTGCCGAAAAAACAGATACAGAGTAACCATAATAAAACTTAAGAACGTAAGCTTATGCAATCACAAGAAATACCTGAATAACAAAAATCCCACTGTACTGAAACCGCTTTAAACTGAGTCATTGTGTTTGGAGACATGTTTTTTTTTTCTCTCTCTCTTGCTGTTTGACGTTGTTCAGATTTCTAACTGCTATTAAGATTATTCATGACCAAGGTGGATTCAGGTGTTGCTTGATATTGGGATGTTTGTAACTTTTTTCCCTTTTATGCCTCTTACCAACTTGTGCAAAACCACATGAGACCATGCTTCAGACAGGAAGCTCTTCTATTAGATTGTATGTGTAGTACTGTATTTCCTGTAGCGTACATGTCTATGAAAGTAGCCTCTCTTGTATTTTATTTTAATTCGGTGTATAATCTATACCCCAGGCTACATTGTTTATGCGAAGGCTACATTGTTTATATCTCACAATTTATGAGTCCGAGTATGTACATTTCTGTACATGTAAAAAACCTACAATTATAACTGTTATAATAATGTTATTAGGATTGTACTGAAAGTAATGCAAAAACACGTAATTTATTATTATCATTATTAACTGTCACCATTGATAAGAGCAATGTGCTTAGATGAATTGTAGGTAAAGAAGGGGAAACCAGCGTTGAAGACAAACCTTGCAGTGGAAGACCATCAACTGTGACTGTGGGGATTTGAGAGTTGGGTTCAGTGGTGGTACAAATGCATCTCCTGTGATGGAAACTATGTTGAGTAGTAGTTTGTTTAGCATATGTCCACCTGGGCATTACTTTCAATACAGCTAGCTCTTGTAGCACAACTGTTCATCTTTACTGGTGATGTATAAACTCTTTGCTGCGGTTGTTTGGCTCAGGTCTAAACTGCAGTAAGGGCACAGCTTGTAGCTACATCGTTCTCAGGAATGAAAATCATGCTCCTTAATTTTCTAATAAAAAATAGAAAGTAAAGTAGGATGTGTTATTGCAATATGCAAACAACTCTTTGGATATACCTTTTGAATATATCTTTTTAAAAACGTTTCAGAAAAACAGTAAAAACACTGTGTTAGAAATGAGGATTTTAGCAAAATTGTCCTGCAGTATCACAAAACATAAGCTTTTTTTATTAACAGAAAGCGGTGGTACAAAAACACTAATATTTGTGGACGGTCATGATCGTTAAATGAAATGTTAGTCGCATCAGATGTAGCGAAATAATCGTGCAGTGATGTAGAGCTTATAAAATGTATTTAAGTTGGGGATATTGTGTAGTTTGCTATTTTTATTTAAAACATTACTGTGTCTATTTACTGTCAAATTTACGCATCACTGTTTTTATTTAAAACATTACTGTGTCTATTTACTGTCATATTTACGTATCACAACATTTTTAGAGATTTAAAGGACCTGTGGGTCCTCAGAAACTCTCTTCTTTTGTCCTCTCCAAACTCCTGACTTGCTTTAAACTGAGCATTGAATAAGATGCTACTGGGAAATTTTGGAAGATCAGTTAGTACAGATAAATGTGTCTCAGGTACCCATAGTGTCAAGTATTAGTCACTCCAGGTGAATAGGCTTTTCTTGGTTGATGTTAGAAATGAATTATATAGACACACGCTGCCCGGCCAAAAAAAGTCACCATTTAACTAATCTAATAATTAAGAGCCTCCCACTGGATAAGTACTGTAGTGATTAATATGATTCAGCCATGTCAGACATTATTAAGACCAGGAAGAATAGAGGAGAAAGGTCGTCTTCAATTCGTCTTCAAATCTTCAATGGTCAAAAAAGAAAAATTTAATGAACATGCTGAGAGATCACTTAAACACTTAGTGAAATCGAAACACAAAAAAACTTCAAGGAATTGGGACTAAACATATGTGTATCCTTAACAAATTTTTTGAACACTGAGGGTGCCACAGTGAGGCTAATGAGAGGAAAAAGGGTTTTATTTGCTGTGGAGCATTGGAAAAAGGTCATGTGGTCTGACGAATCATCAGGGTAAGAAGATAGCCGATGTAGTGCTGCACACAGCATGCCTAGTGCCGACTGTGCAAGCCTGTTGTTATAATCTGTGGTTGCTCCTTTTGGTCAGGTTTAAACTCAGCAACGTTATGTGTCCAAAAAATGGGGTCAGCTGACGACCTGAATAGACTGAACGACCAGGATTTTTCATCAATGGATTTTTCTTTATTGACAGCAAGGGCATTTCCCGAGATGACAATGCCAGGATTCATCAAATTGTGAAAGAGTGGTAGCATGAGACATCATTTTTACCAGAGAGTTCAGACTTTAACCTCATTGAGAATCTTTGGGATGTGCTAAAGAAGACTTGTGGCTGTGGTCCGACATCATCCCGTCATCAATACAAAGAGTTTGCAGAGAAATTTATGTAACTCTGGACAGAAAAAAAATGTTGAGACATTGGAAGTCTGGGTGAATGCATTCCATAATCAAAGTGGAAATATTAAGCGTATAATTTTTTTTTTTTTTGTGGCTGTGCAGTGTGTATGTATGTATTCATTACTTACATGGATGTGTATCATCTGCACTTTATCAATGAACCAACCAATAGATGAGCACCCAGATTAAAAAGACTGTGTCAGAAAGAATATGTCAGGAACCAACACTGAATTAACCAACAACTCATGGTGCAAAGTAATTGCATTACCTTTTTCTGGTCACAATTTTTTTAAAAGCCCTTCTGAAGCCCATTATCTATAGGTTTGACAATTACAACAGTTTAGCAATGAAGTGTTCACATTAAGCAGTGAAACTACAAGCGCACCTGCTTTCTTGCAGGTGCAACAGTAATGAGCTGAGAGATGAACACTGTGCTGCTCTATAGGCTGTGAGTGTCTTTCTTCCCCTGTTTAATTGTGTCTGTGTGTGTGCAGGGAGTCAAAGAGCGAGTGGACACCAGTTTCACTGCCAGCTGGTGAGTCCTGTAATAGCTTCAGTTATAATTGTTCTTTTGGCTCAGTGCCTCGCACACCAAAATCAATGATACTGAATGTCTGTAAGGCTGCCTCTCACTCACATATCATTGCTGTGTGATAATTGTCATGTACTTAGCTGAAACACGCGTGTACACGCACACACATACATGTACACAACATTTCATTTATCTCTTGTTTGAATTGGACAGCGACCTTAAGTGACTATAAAGGCACCTATATAAATAAAATGCATCATCATCATTATTATTATTTATTATTGACATTTTTGCACAGCTGTAAATATTGTTAGTATATGTGTTAACACTGCAGATCCCCCCCCAAAACACAAAGACTAACACATTTATAAAGCCATTGCTTTAACGCCCCAGCTAGTCTCCTTTAGGCTGTTCCTAGCCCTGCTTGATAACAAGTGTCAGTTGTTTTCTATGGGACATGTTTGAATACATTTGAATAAACCTCTAAACCAATAACAGGTTCGAAATATTTTCCAGGCTGAACATTTTCTGGGACTGACTTGCTGGCAAACTGGACCAATGATGGAATTACAAACATTACAGGAGGCCCTGAAAGTGGAAATACAAGTCCATCAGGTTGGAAGTCGTCACTAAATTTATTTTATGTACAAGGGGTGTTCATGTCAAACCAGGACTTTCTTCTGCATGAAGTTTCAAAATAGATTGACACTTACAGAAAACTTGAAGTTCAGTATGGTGATGGGACTCTAGGCTGCAGTAAAACATTTGAATGGTGCAAATATTTGAAAGAAGGCAGTTAAATATGACTATGAATGATGATCTCGACTGAGGTGGCTCAGAGCCCACTGCAGTCATTCGTATGAACTCTCAGTAAGTAGAAGGCCTGATCATTCAACAGATAACTTGCAGAAGGGATGCATCTGTTTATGAACAATTGTGGATGCAGTCCGCACAAACAGCACTTGCACATTACAGGAACTTGTCTGGGGTTTATTGTAATGACCCCTGTGCTGTACTGACATTGCTCCGAGCACTTTGCACATGTTAAGGATAACATTAAAGAGTTTTAGTGGAGGCCAGTGTTTCAGACATAAAACAGGCAGAAGCAGACCTTCTAGGTCTGCCTCAATAAGTGCATGAGTGTAGCAGAAGATTGTATAAAGAAATACAAATATTTTTTACTCTTCTGTGTCCTGTCATTCTGTACAAAACAATTCGTGGTTTAACTTGAACGCGCCTTTTGAATTTAACCAGATCTGAACCTTTTCTCTTGACCAGTAATTGTCTAGTATAGTGTATTAATGACTTCTTCACGTCACTGAGGAGTTGATAAATGTGGCTGTGCTCTATAAAATCAGTAAATATTAATATTTTTATTACATGTGTAAAAAAAAAATAATAATAATTTCTGCCAGCAGTATAATTGTGAGCTGCATGTTGCAGCACGTAGAGAATGAGTAGAGATGTCTCAGCAGGATAAGTACTGTAGTTCGGGAACATGGCAGCACTATTGTTAGAGCGGGAACATCGTTGCCAAGTCTTGGGCTCATAGCTTTAAAGGCTGAGTATTTGCATGCTCAGAGTGTACTCAACGAACACTAGGTTAATGAGACATTGTGCACTCGGAGTGCGACAGTGTACAGAGATGGAAATCTGCTGCAGTACAACCATTGACATTTCAGCAAGGAAGTAACTGATGGATGCTTTATAGCAATTAGGTGGATCTTTTTTTCTTTTTTTTTAATAGGCTGGGTGTCCCTGCATGACCTATAACTGATTCTGTTTCGGGTTTCAGTGAATAGAGTTACTCTTGCCCATATTCAGTGTGCAAATTAAAACTGTTTAAGATTCTCACCAAATGAAATATTGATTGAAAACAAAAAAGTCTGTGCTTTTTTTTTTTTTTTTTTTGTACTACTAAAAATATGCTCACAAAGCCTGAGTTTTGTATCTGGCATGTCTCTGGCTGCTTGTCTGAAAATTCTATTACAGGTGTATCACGTTGCAGTACCAGGATGGACCTGTAAGTGTCGCTGATGCTCTGTGTTAAAGATTGTACTTGACTGACAATTTGACAATTTTTTTTTCTTTTTTCCCCTTATTTTTTATGTATACAGAAATTGGTTGCACAAATGAAGCAGGACCCACAGGTAAATATTTTTTACAAACCAGTTTATTACAGGTTTCTTACCCAGGCAATTTCTGTGCAAAAAAATAGAGAATTAGTATTTAAAGCAAACAGATCGGCTTTACTGTTTAAGGGTCAGCCAGTCAGCCTAGTCCTTCACACACAGGTGCTGGAAATTATTCTCACTTTTGGACGTCTCTCAGCAGAAGAACCTGTAAAGCCAGTAAACATGCCCTTCAGCAGGTTACGGTGCTGTTAGGGAGTGTTCGGGAAGCTGGTTATAACAAAACACTTATAATATTTGTATTGCGTTGATCCACACTGTTAAGAAACAGCTCTTTGATACCAAACAGGCTCTCGTTGAAACTATTTTTATATCAGTTATTTTAATTTATTTTAAACCTGCATTAAAAAAAAGAATAGCTGATGAATCACTAACTCAATGATTATATTATATTATCTTATATGTTATATGACACAGTTGCACTTAATTGCCCATGGCGACACACCCCTGTATGTTTGGGGGGGGGGGGGATCATCTAGTTTTGAATACTGTATTTTTTCTTACGCAGTGGAGTGGATTATTAAAAAAACGTTGCATTGAATTTGCATTTGCTGGTAACCATTTCATCATGATTTAAACAAGCAGTAAAATGTGCACTTTTTAAGCTAAAAGTTTGTGGATGCCTAACCATTACACTCATATACTTACTGTACCAGACTTAATGGCTCTGTTTGCTGTTATAATAGTTCTTGCTCTTCAAGGAAGGGTTTCCACTTGATTTTGGAGATTGGCTGTGAGGATTTGTTTTAATTCAGCTACAAGAGCATTAGTGAGGCACGCACCGATGTCAAGCGAGGAGGTTCAGGGTTCCAGTTCATCCCAAAGGTGTTCAGTGGAGTTGAGGTCAGAAGAAGGACACTTTTCACCACTTGCACTTTTCACCATTGTCTTCATGG
>JAAGKR010004596.1:10000-59403 GCA_011419295.1 Clarias macrocephalus
TCAATGTGCGCATGTCTGTGTTGAGCGACTCTGGCAGCCTTTATTGAATCGGTTCCTCTGAAGGTGTGTAACTGGGCTTCACACCTGAAGGATCTTTCACAGTGTCTGTCTCTAAGCCGAACAGAACCCGTTTCTGCAGCGCATATATAACAATCCAGTGAATACTTGTTGAATTATGTATTTGGATGAAATAACCGTGGACGCAGTGGTAGTAATGGTTGTTAGAGTTTCAGCACTGCTAAAGACACACTCTGTCTCCATTCTAGAAAAAGGTAGTGGAACAACTGAGGAAGGAGCTGTTGGTGAAGCAGGAGCCAGAGCTGAAGCTGCAGACGGTGCAGGCGGCAGCTGACGGTAAAGGCGTGATACTGCCACCCTCCTGTCAGCCCCAACAGCAGCCCACAGGAACTCCTCACAACAAGGCAGCTCCACAGGTGACGCACACATTCCTAAATGTAAACCTGTGAGTAGATTATCATCCACGATGCGTTCTGTGAAATAAGACGTCATGCAATATGTGGTGCAGACACCATGTTGCAATATGTATAGTTTAAAGTAGTCTCATACTAAAGATAACATGCTCGTACAGTACTCCATTTCCTCTAACGTAACAGCCAGAGTAATATACCGATAATACACCCAGCTCATGGAATTGGCATAATCTTCAATCAGTGCTACTAGTCTGGCAAAACTACTGTAGATGCAATGCAAGTCATGAAGTTATAAATTGCATAGTTTGTGGTAAACACTTTATACCACTTCTGTATCTGAGCTCAATCTCTTGTTGTAGTCTTTCCTCTCCTGATCCGTCCTTTTTCTTCTTCTGTACTTTCCACTATAGAAGTCTCTGCAAGTCACGCCGGTCCTCACCACGAAGACTCTACCTCTAGTCCTGAAAGCTGCCGCCTCCACCATGCCTGCTTCCATGACAATGCCACGCCCCACAGTTGCCATGGTCACTGCCATCAGCAATCCCCCCAGGCCTGCTTTGACCACTGACTCCCGCAACGCACCAGTCAACCTTCAGTTGGCCAGCAAACTGACCAGTCAGGACACAGAGGTCGCATCACGAGGCGTGCCGAAGAACGTTATCGTAGTGAGTGTAAATCACTTCACCGTCTATCCCTTGTCCCCTCCTGTTCAAGCTCATTTATATAGCGAGGCCCTTTTTTGCAATATCTCAGAGTAAGATTGTGAATCTCTCCTCAGAGACTGGTAATATTGTTAATGACAAAATGTATATACTAATGAAATGGATACACACGTAAAAAAGCACACTTTTACTCTGAGAATTCTGGACACATCCTTTCCCTACGTTACCTCGTATAAGCAAACATTCTCAGTTTTAAGCAGTTTTCAACAATCTTAATAAATTTTAAAAAAAATTCTTTCAAATGTTGCACAAGTTCTGAAGTGTTTTGATGTGTTATGGATTGAAAAGGATGTGTGTACTTACATGAAAAACTGCGATGACTTCTGTGCTGATGTGCTCAGCTGTGGTGATTGCTTGCATTCATCTGTGATTTAAAACCAGAAACAGAAGAGGAAAGATTTTTTAAGATTTAACATAAAAAGGCCTAATTTGTGGAAACTGCAAGTAGTTGTAGTGGTGCAAATCTTTCCTCACATTGACATTTTCCCCAAAAATCAAACTAAAATCTGCTCAGCATTTTGGTTGCAAATAAAGCACTGGTTTTGTCACAGGTGCAGGCCAGCACCACCTCGGCTCAGCCTATCAAAGTTCCCCAGTTTGTCCCTCCTCCTAGACTGACGCCTCGACCCACCTTTCTGCCACAGGTGCGTCTCTGTAAGATCCGCCCACCCCCTCCCTTGTCCCAGCGTGTGCAGTTCAACACTGACGCCACTAGAGGAACGCTAACAACACACAATAGGGTTAAGAAGTTGTTCTTAGCTGTTCATATTCAACTGCCACACAATAAAGATTTATTAGCAGGCTTCAAACTGAACACATGTACATTTAACATTTTAACCATTAACATTTACTTAAGTTATATTGTATGTGATATTTCACCTATAAATAAAGAAGTTGTTTAGATGTAGGCGTACACAGCTCACTGTGATGACCCTAACCGTCCTGTTTTCTAACCCAGCGCTGGCTGCAGTCGTTTGTCACTTCCATTCCCCTTACTGTTTTCCACAGTTGTTGCAGTGTGTTAATTACTGTAAGGACATTTCTGTTGAAGCATTACAAATGCTTTAGTTATCTGCTTGTTTTGCTCTACTGTTTGCACTCTGCCTTTTGCAACAGGTTGATTTTTTTCCCCCTTTTTTTCTTTCAGCAACGTTCATTGTGCTTTGGCTGTCCCTTTGCTTATCATTTTGTTTTTGATGTTTTAAAATGCGCAAGTCTTTTGACTTAATGAAGCCTTGTAATGCTAATTGGGGCTCTGTCACCCACAGTAACCAAAAACGTATCATAATGGCCAAAACTCATTTCTGCTTCTGCCAGAAAATACATTTTTAACACTTTTAAGAATACTTTAAATGATTAGCGTTTATCCTATCTACTAGCACAGAATGAGATTTTCTGAATTTCTGGTCTTTCTTATTATAGTACTTACAAGAGCCCCTTAGTTGGCCTTACGTGGGACTAACAAATCGGCATGATGGTTGTTAAAGGCATGGGATCCTGTCTGACAGAAGTCATATCACTGAAATGCAGAAAAGTGGGGTGTGTGTATATATGTACCGCAACCAGCAGTCTAACTCCGTCCTCCTTATTTCTTAGGTCCGCCCGAAACCCGTTACTCCCAACAATGTACCTATCGCCCCTGCCCCTCCTCCCCCCATGATGGCTGCTCCCCAGCTGCTCCAGAGACCAGTTATGCTTGCTACCAAGTTAACGTCAGCGCTACCCGCCTCGGCAGGCCCCATCCACCAAGTACGTATTGTCAACGGCCAGCATTGTGCCATCCCCAAAACCGTCACTTCTACAGGAGCCAGCACAGGCCAAGTGACGGGCATCGTTATCAGTGGCCCGATGCAGACACTGCAGATCAGCAGCTTAAACGCAGACATAAAGGTGAGGGTCGTTCTTTTCACAGCACCTTTAAATACTCTATCCAATCTTCATTACTTTTTGTGCATCCAGTCCTAATCCTTACACTGTTGAGGGTATTGTTTAAATTCTAAGCAGATCTAGCTTCCCATCTTTCTTTGTCAGACTGTGAAATCTCAGGGGGCTTCAGAGCAGGTGCTCACGAGCACCCCTGCTTCAACATCTCCTCCTCTTTCTCCGCCTAAGGTTAAACGAGAGGAGAATCCACAGGTAACGTGATAACCCGATTTCTCTGGCCTTTGTGTGTCTATTCGATTTTGTGCCTTACTCATTTGTTACTTCTGCTTATGTCTATATATATTTATCTGCTTGGTTAGAAACTTGCCTTCATGGTGTCTCTTGGGTTGGTCACACACGACCATCTGGAAGGTAAGTCATAACAAGTACATAACAACAGGATTTTTCCAGAACGTATTAGATTTAAATTAAAAGGGAGGGATTTCATGTTTATGGGACATTCTCGGAGTGTGTTTCTGTGTGGTTAGTGTTATCGGGTGCATTGGGGTAGTTCAATAGGTGCTACCTAGTGATTTTATTTCCCTCAAGATCAGAAGTGCCTTTTTGTTTCTTTCTCTGCTGAGAAAATTTTAACATAGAACTTGGTAGATTTTATCTTTGGGTAGATGTATCTAATGTTTCTGGTAAGCAGATTTTTTACCAGTTTTTAGCCATTTTTGTGTGTGTGATGATCAAATGCCTCCAGGAATCACAAGATGAAAAACTGAAGAAAACTGGAACAAAAATTATTTGCTAGGAGCCATTTTACTTCTTGTCCATACTATTTTCACAGAGAGCCCATTACAAGGGGTAAAAAAAAAAAGTCTGTCAAAACAATGAATACAGTCCCACAGGCTGATTAAATTCGATTAAAGACATTTCCGTGGAACACTGATCCTGTCCAATAGGCATAACGGATCAATTGGGTGCTTTCATCAGTTCATTGCTTTCGGTGTAGTTAACTGTTGCTGAGTCAAACAGCAAAGCTCTTTCTCAAATGTTTTTTACTGTTGCAGAGATTCAGAGCCGAAGGCAGGAACGGAAAAGGAGAACAACAGCCAATCCTGTGTACAGCGGAGCAGTATTCGAGCCAGAGGTATAAATACTTGTACTCTGTACACACACACACACACACACACAAGTGCTGCATGGACGTAGTAGATCATCGCTTCATTTGACTAAATAATAATTCAATATCTAACATGAGATCTAACATGCTAATGACACCATAGCCAGTATGTAAAAAAAAAAAAAAAAAAGAGCTTCACAAAAAAAAAGTCATACCTGACAGGAGCATGAACCATAGCCTGTATGTGACGGTCAAGTATCCATGTAGTGTACCTTCTGTTATTACACTGAGTTACCAGAGGAGGGAGACTAGTCCATGTGAAATAGGGATGTAACTTAATACATGCTACATTGTTTACATTGGAGAAATATTTTTTTAAATAGGCACAAACAAATTGAAGTGTGCTATTTCACTAATAACAGTATTTTAAGGTTAATTATATCTTACAATCTCTGGAATAACTTTCAGGCATGTCTACTATAAATATTCCTACTATAAAATGTGGTGTGTGTGTGTGTGCGCGCGCATATAAACATGTATATCAATTAGAATATCATTGAATATTTAAATAAATAATTAAATTCAAAATGTAAAACTCGTATTGACTCAAGTGAAACTACTACTGAAGCAGACTGAGAGACCATTTAAAGGCTCGGGAATCCTTTGCATGTGTTTTGAGTTAATTAGCTGATTTGAGTGTTGAAAATTTTCTGAGATACTGAATTTTGGATTTTCATTAGCTGTAAGCCATAATCATCAAAATAAAAAGAAATAGACACTTGAAATTCATCAGTCTGTGTGTAATGAATTTATATAAGTTTCACTTTTAAATTGAAATACTGAAATACATAAATTTTTTGATGCACCTGTATATATGAAATTCATTTACTCTAATTACCCAATTTGTCTTATTGCGCCTCCTAGAGGAAAAAGAGTGCCGTCACCTATCTGAACACTCCCCTCCATCAAGGAACGAGGAAGAGAGGTCAGTGACTGCTCACTGCATCACTTTACGCTCTGAACTGCTTTATTTGATAGAGATGTCTGTGCTCACAGTGTGTGTGTGTGTGTGTGTGTGTGTGTGTGTGTGTGTGTGTGTGTGTGTGTGTGTGTGTGTGTGTTTGTGTGTTGTTTGGTGTGTGTGTTTGAGGTTGTTTGAGTGTGTGTGTTATATCATCGGTTGTCTGCCATGCCTGCTTTTATCATGCATCCTAACAAAGTTTTACTGAGTTGACGGCGCAAAATGAATGATGTCTAAAAGTCTGTACATTATCTTGGTGCTGCTCTTTCTAGCTGTATCCTCTTTCCTAAGCTTGCGAAACCTCTCTGCTTTATTCGTTTATTTCTTTCTTTCAGTTGAATAAGCCCACCACCAGACCCTTAGTACAAACTGCCTTACTTGCTAGTCTAACACTTTTCTGCACATTAGACTGCGTAATTATCATGGAAGGAGTCGTTAGGACTTTTGCTTGTAGTTCTGGAAGAAGTAAAAGTCAAATAAAAACATTCATTTAATTTCTCCTTATCTTCGGAGCAAACTGTATAAATCCTATTCATTGGCTAGAACTGTGCGATTTGATTCTTATCACTTTTGACAGTGTTACTGGAGCACTGAAAGGAGTGAACGGTGTGTCTGGGCTCTTTTATTGTGCTGCTCTCTTTGTCTTCCTACCTCCTCCTTTCTTACTCTTATCCGTCTCTTCTCTTTACGCTTGTTGTCTTCCTATCTTTCAATCTCTCTAAACCCCTGCATGCAATGGTTGTGTGTGCACTAATTGCTTTTTGGACCTCCTTTCCTTTTTTCCCTCCTTTCTTTCTCTGCTTTCTTTAATTCCTCCATTTTCATGCTAGCCAACGAGGACCCCCTTTCAAAGGTATGTTGTGACCAATGTATCATCTGTTTTATTTCACCGTTGTTTGTTTGTTTTTGTTTTTTTGTTTTTTGTTTTTTTTGTTCCCCCCTCCTCCTCCTCCTCCATCTTTTTTCTGTTCCTTTTTTTTTTCTTTTCTTTTCTTTTCTTTTCTTGTCTGTCTCATTTTCGCTCAGGTCGCCCACCCAAATACAGCAGCAGTGCATCAGGGCCAGAGCTGGGCTGCCACCCCCTGCTCTCCCCATCCAGCAGTCACCCCGCCTCCCCAGCCGCCGAGCGGCCTGAATGTGGGGGCTTCCCCCTCCCCGTCCACCCCCACTCTCTCCCTCAGCCCAGTCCCAGCTCCGGGGATGTAAGTAACCACAGAGGTTACCCCATTTTTTCACCCTGCTCTAGAGAACAGTAGTGTACACCACAGACTGCCCCTACCACACTTTTACACCTGCCCTATTCATGATGTACTGTAGTGGAGTGGTGTGCTGAGGAACATTCTCCCCCTCTTCCCCTCTTTGAAATACAAAAGCAGATTGTCATTCATGCACATTCTTATTCTTGTAATTTGGTTATTTCATGAGAAAGAAGATTGCAGCCTTACACTGAAAATAGTCTAGGTGGTTAAGCTCGTAAATAGAATGATCATGATCACTTCACAGGGTTTGGTTTCCCAGCTATTTATCTGTTCCCTTTGCCTTCTGTAAGTTTTAATTCTCCTAAATACCTATTAATAGTAATTATTCAGAGCATTTCAGACAGGTGCTACACCTATTTGATCTAAATTTATTCAAAGATCATAATAAATCTGGATTTATGCTATGTACTGGGTTAAACTTTAAGTTATAGTTTTAAGCTAATAGTCAGACCTTTCCTGCCCTGCCCTGCCCTGCCCTGCCCTCCCCCCCATTTGATTGGTCCGGCACAGAGGGGTGGTGGTACTGACCCGTGCCGTTCTTCCTGACAGGGAGACATCCATGAGGATTTCTGCACTGTGTGCAGACGTAGTGGCCAGTTGCTCATGTGCGACACGTGCTCACGCGTCTACCACCTCGACTGCCTGGACCCGCCCCTCAAAAATATTCCTAAAGGCATGTGGATCTGTCCCAAATGTAAAGACCAGGTAAACTACATCACTCTGCCATGACGATCCCCAAACTGGTTAATCTACCTGCATTGAATCCTGCTAACCTGACCTCAACTTATCAGGCTTTTCAGACACATAAATACAGTAATATCAAAGACCAGGTTTCTCTCTCTCTCTCTCTCTGATTAGTTTCAATTATAGATTCCCTAACCCATACCAAAAAATAAGGCTGCTTATAAGTTTTTTGTAACTTTCCATGGTCTTATATCAATTGTCCTTTTATTTCACTCATCATGTAAATGGAAGCTGGCATCCAGAACACTCCCATTGAACTCCTTTATTTGTTCATCACTACACCATTAGCAGTTGATCACTGGGGAAAGGGGCTTAATCTGGTGTCCCATGATTTCATCGATCTTACGCCAGTGCTGACATTATATTTCTTTTCAGATACTAAAAAAAGAGGAGGCCATTCCATGGCCCGGGACCCTGGCGATTGTACATTCCTACATTGCATATAAAGAAGGTAAAACTTCCTTATTAATAAGGTTCTGGATGTAGTGAGGAATAACCACATGTTTAGTGACCAAAGATTATTTTAGCAACATTTTGGTTGTGTCCATTCTGTGAGCTTCCTCATTTTTGTTTGATTTGCTTAAAAGAGACGATTGGAGTATTACAGTCAGACACTTTTTTCACAAGGATTTATTTCTATTAATGCTATCATTCAGAATTGATTCAACTTTCCATTGAGTTCCTGTCCCAAATATCTATTTAAACCATCTACATTTAACATTAAGGATGATTTGATGTGTGTGCGTACAGTACAGACCAAAAGTTTGGACACACCTTCTCATTCGAAGAGTTTTCTTTATTGTGTTCTTTAGCCCAAACGCGTCTCTTCTGCTTGTTGACTGTCCTTAGCAGTGGTTTCCTAGCAGATATTCTACCATGAAGGCCTGATTCACACAGTCTCCTCTTAACAGTTGTTCTAGAGATGTGTCTGCTGCTAGAACTCTGTGTGGCATTGACCTGCTCTCTGATCTGAGCTGCTGTTAACCTGCGATTTCTGAGGCTGGTGACTCGGATGAACTTATCCTCCGCAGCAGAGGTGACTCTTGGTCTTCCTTTCCTGGGGTGGTCCGCATGTGAGACTTGTGAGACTGCATTCTTTGTAGCGCTTGATGGTTTTTGTGACTGCACTTGGGGACACTTTCAAAGTTTTCCCAATTCCCCGATTTTCATTTCTTAAAGTAATGGTGGCCACTCGTTTTTCTTTACTTAGCTGCTTTTTTCTTGCCATAATACAAATTCAACCTCTTTGAATGAGAAGGTGTGTCCAAACTTTTGGTCTGTACTGTATATGTGAATATTGCTTGAATATTTCTAATTAACCCTTCAAATGAAACAGGAATCACTGTTTTGGAGCCATGCTTAAAAATAGTTCATAAAAAAACTCAGCTTGTTTTGTGTTGAATAGCAAAAGAAGAAGAAAAGCAGAAACTCATGAAGTGGAGTGCTGAGCTCAAATTGGAGCGAGAGCAACTGGAACAAAGAGGCAAGCAGCTGAGCAACTCTATAACGGTAATTATCCATAAATGCTACACACCAAATCATCACCAAGCTCTGTTTATAAGGTGAGGCAAGATTTCTTTCATGGGTGCAAACATCGGGCCTCGTTTATCCAGTTGAATCAGAGTGGATAAATCATTGTGAGTTTATACACAAAAAAAATATTATTCATAACAATTCTATAAACTGTATCCTACTCGTGTTACTCCTACAAAAAGCGAATACATATTTTGAGTTTTTAACGTAAACCTCAGTTGATCAAGTTCATATGGTCAAATGGACCTACTGTTTTTTTTTTTGGGCTCATCATTTCATATAGGCCAAAACGGCATTAAAGAATCATTACATGTATATTAAAGACAGTAAGTCAACCCAAATCTCTTTAAAGGCTAATAAGGTTAGTTATTCAATTAAGATGAAATGCTGCTGTATAACGGGGGGTGGGCTGATATTTGCAGATGGTAGCAGTAAGCCAAGGCAGTACAAAGGTCAGAATTTGTATTCGTGGAAGAGCTGGTACATAATGAAAGCTGGCGTACAAGTCTTTCCCGTCTGCCTTGGCATCTGGTCAGTTTGAAAAATGCTTTGTCATGGTTTGGTTTCCTCCTTGTAGCAGAGAAACTCTACGCCTATTAGCAAGAAAACTTTCTTCCACTCTTGGTTGTTTTATGTGAGTTGAGTTTTGTGAGCATCACCAAACATTAATCATACATGGTGTAAACACACTTGGGCATGAAACAAGTGAATATGGAGACAATCAGCCTCTACTAAGTGTTAAAATCCATCATGCTCACCATCAAGCTCACACAAACATTTACACACAACTACACTTTAAACAAGTGTATTTTAAACAAGTTGTGGGTTTTTTTTTTTGTACTAATGTGTTACTTTAACTGACCACAATTAAATAATCAGAGCTTAGGCTCATCCATTGTTGCTGGTTTTGGTGACCGAATGATATCAAAGTACTCCAGAAATGTTTCCTTTCAAGAATGCGTGAATTCTGAAAATCCTTGAATAAAAGCATTGTTTTATTTTACAGTTTTGAAATCAGTGCATATCTCCATAATGCAGTGCAGAGCTAAATTCAATTATAACATCAGAATTTGTAGACATAAAACCGTCAAACAAACTTCTAATTTTGTCTGCTAAAAAGATTAAGGGTTCATTACATAATGATGAAACGTGAGTGAAACTACTGTACGTCCTGAAACAGCAGGAAACATAGAAAGCTTACGTGTGTTATTTTTGTAAGGATTACGGTTATTTTTTAGTGTTTGCCAAACGTTCTTGAGAGCCTTAGCAGCTGCCAGGTCCGCCCTTCTTCCATTTAGTCATGATGTCTCTTCTCGCTGTCTTTGGGTTAAATGCATTTGTAATACTTTGATTGCATTAGTAATGTGACTGATGGGTAATGTAAATGTTTTCATCTTATTACAATATTGATGCTCTGCTCCACTTGCCATACACATGAGCCTAGGGTCTCGCTCTCTTTTCTAGCAAACTCCTTACTAAAACAATATGCTTTTCTCTTCACTGTCTAAGAAATGCATGGAGACCAAGAATGGCATCCTGGCCCGGCAGAAGGAAATGCAGACCTCGCTGGAAAAGGTGAAACACCTGGTACGCCTCATTCACAGCTTTAATCTTTCTCAGACTGTGGCGATTGGCACAACCCAGGAGGACAACCCCGAGGTCAAAACCGAGGCCTCCCAAGAGCCCAAGGGTACAGTACATTCGTGTGCCAAGCCCTCGGTGTCTGAGCAGAACCCTGCACAAGTTGGTGCGCAAGTCCCTGCTGCTGGCACGGTGCACAAAGTCCAAGCCGAGCCTGTAGTGGGCGAAATGGCAGACTCGGCCGCCGCCGTCACTCCGGAGGCGGAGCCGAAACAGTCAGGAGTCACACAGGCCAGTAACATGGCAGTCAGAGACGACATGGACACAGTGAAGACTGTGAAACCAACAGAGGTTACAGAGGTCAAACAGAATGGCGGAACAGACTCTCAGAGCCGCGGAGAGGTGGGAGAGGACATGACAAACTCAACTCAACTTCAGATGCCAGCAACAGTGAAGAGCCACTCGAGATGGACATAGAAGACATGGACCACAGCAAGAACACCAACAACGGGAAAAATGTAGAACAGCTTTTGCCAGTGGCACTCAACAGCGTGGACATCTCCAAATGAGCCTTATCCCAGTCGGCTCAACTAAGTATACCTCTCCTTCTCCCAAACATTTAAAAACAACTTTTATTGCATCCAGCACCGGTGCACCAAGTTGCCAATCTCTCTATATATTATACATATATATGTGCATTTTAATATTTTTTTTCCCAGTGAAAGGTGAGACTGTCAATAGTACTTCTATACCCAAAAAGAATCCGTCAATGAACACAACCAACAAAGACTGTGGAAAGGTGCTTATAACAGTGTCATACCGATTAGTGGATCGTTTTAAAAAGAAATAATAAATGAAAAAAAAACAAGACCGACTTAAATGAATAATGAAGGAGAAGGATAACTGAATATATCTCATCACACCAGTGTGTGCCTGCAACAGTTGCCCTTGAAACTCATGGGGATTGTTTTAAGTTGTCTTAGTTTCCTTTTCTCTGGGAAGAGGGTGGCAGGTCACACGTGTCCAAAGACTGCATGCTCTGTCCACCCTCGTCGTGTCCCCCAGCCAGGTCTGAGAGGACCCTTCCTAAACCAAAAGCTTCTTGTTCCGAGCTGGACAAGTTGCATCAGTATTCGCCAGCAGCAGGAGCTCCGAGGCTTCTGAAGTCATAGGCATTTGAAGACTGAATCAGGACTACGGAATGCTGATCTCTCCATCCTGTTTTCATTTCATATGAGCTGTAGAACGTGAACGATATGGTAAAAATGAAGACCCATATTGAGTACACCTCAGACTAAACATCAGATGGGGACAACGTCTGGTTGGTGTGACGAAACGCAACTGTGTCTCTGTATGGCAGCATCCGATGAGTACGAAAAAGATGCTGCTCTTCTGAAGCGAGTCTTTACTGCACCCTGGTGTGAAACACTGCAGGCTCACTGTGTCAAGTGGTCGGAAGGGGTGGGGGGGGGGGGGGGGCTGTTGTCCATGTCTGAGGAGTATTTTGTCTTTTTGTTAATAGCAAAATGTATTCAGGTCTTCCTAGTCTTCACACAAAAATAAGTGCTTTTCTGTTTCTTAAAACAGTAATTTGCTATATCAGAGGTGTTAAAACGGCATCGTTTATGCAAGAAGCTCTTTGTTGCAAGCAGAAGGGCATTGCATAATGAGTGTTTTATTTTTTATTATTCTAAACTGCCAAATTTTTCCCCCTCCTTCATTAAAAACCTAGATGTTAGCATATTTTATGTCTAGTCTAAAAAAACAGGAAATACATTCAGTCCCTTCTTCCTTCCCTTCAATCATTCTATATGGTAAACATATTCATAAACAACAATAATGCTTCACAGTTTTTCTGTCTTAAATGTGAGGGTTTGATGTTTGAGCCAAGTTTAGTAATAAGACAAAGACGGAAAACCCTGGATTTAAAGCACAAGCTTATTTAAAATCGCTAAAGCAAACACACAGACTTCTGGAAAGACTCCGTGTAAGACAAAGCTTAAGAAAATGAGTTGTTAATTACCATTACGCTTGCCAACATATTTTTGTTCCAAGGATGTGTGATCAAGCTGGGCAAGCGGAAGCCTCTCCAGTCAGACTTTGTACGGTTTCATTTTTGAGCCTTTCATTTTCCCTGAAAAAAACATCAGACGCACATTTTGCCCAGTTTCCCCCTCTTCTCCCCTGACTCCTCCTGTCTCCTTGCATTCATTTGAACATTGCACTGGGGTAACGTCTTAATGGTACTGCACAGCTGGCACCTCAAACATGTTTACATCACCTCTTTCCAAATTAACATATCTTCATGTGTTGACAGATCATTAGTCTATTACTGAACAATAAATATCAAACATTATTCATTGTACCATGTAAATTATATTGCACAATTACCGCTGTTTGCAGGGCTAAAACAGGCCTCGTGATTTCAGACTGTTTCACTAAGATGTAACCAAACTAACATAGTAACACAATTTGTATTAGAAGGTAGACAGACAAAACAAATTTGTCCAGTCAGAGTCAATCGGAAGCATGCTGCACTTCCATTTGCGTGACTGTGACACAAATCAGCTCTCGGCATTCCATTATACTTCTGTTCCTCACTTATGACTAAAAAGCAGAGTGTTAACTCATTATATCTAGGCTGTTATTAATATAATTTTAAATCAGAGAACCTGAAAGGACATCTTATGGCCTTCTGAAACCCCTCACTGTCTAGTGCATCGTCAGGGTGAGAGGGTTTTGACTTAATACACCTCCATTCCTTCCTGTACAGGTGCCCTAGAGTGCCTTTATTATATTATCTCCCAATATAGGTTCCCGTCGTGCGTTTTGTACATTACCACAGATCCATCCTTAAGTCTCTCAGAACTTTAGTGCATCACGTCCTTAAAGTAGAAGCACAGCCACAGGTTGTGATTTTATCTGACAAAATGAGGTGAAACGATGTGGTGTTAATTGCTTGATTGTGTGGTGGTTGTCTCTGGCTGTCTGTGGTTAACCAAGATGTTTCACACACTCCCTTTTAAAATAGAAGCTTAAACAGCTTAATGTTCAGGTTAAGGAGTTGCCTTAATAGATGTTCTTAAGTTATTTTGATCACCCATAACAATAGTGTAATTTATTATCGTAATTGCACAAATATAAAGGAAGGTCTGTAAAGAAAACCAAGATTCTTCTCATGTGGCAAAATGACTCCTTTTGGTTAAGTAGTCAAATCTGACTTGTTTGATTGATGACCATTTTTATTGCAGTAAACAACTTTAGGGTGGGGAAAAAAATAAGACCATTTGTATATGCACTTTCAGTAGTGATACCATTAGTATTAAAAGTACACCAAGGAATATTTTAATCACTTGTCTTTAGTGTACCATCCGAATAGCATTTCCCTGATCACCCCTTGTACTATTCCAGACATTCTGCTCTTTAGTAATAGAGCTTTGCCATAAGGTTAAGCGAGTATGTTCTTTTTGACTAGCTGGGACTGTTTGCCATATCTTTATTAACAAATTAACACCTATTCCGATTTCAGAAGTAAATGATGCTTTTCGGGTATTCCGAATTCAGTCTAGGCTTTGGCAGCTTAGGAGCGATCAAAGAACACTTGCAAAGCTGCATCGATTTAACAAAAGCACCGAAACACCACAGGACCAATCAGTTCAATAGCAAACGCCACTTTCTTATGCAACTTTTTTTTTTTATAGTAATGTTTTGAATATGCATTTATTTTTTAGTTTGATTTGTAGAATTTTATGCTGGATTATTTTATTTTCCACTGAACATTGCTGGCAGTGAGACTAAAAAAAAATGACAGTCCATGCACACTGTGCGTCTATAAAGAAAAAAGAAAAAGAGGTGGTTGTTGATGAACAAATACACTTTCCTTGTGTCATTTCTGTCATTCTGGCACATGGTTAAGTAAATAATCAGTCAAACACTGTAACAGTCACATGCAGGAATAATCAGAATGCCACCGAGCTTGTTGTTCATCCTAATGTGGAGTATTTCATCTCATGATTTAGTGGACCGTTTATTTGTAAAAATTTTAACTGTGTTGTCTTTTTTTTTTAATGTAAACCATGCTGAAATCAGATTATTTTAAGAGTGATGAGTGACCGAAGAAAACATCTTAGAGGCCCACGTTCACATTCTATAATCAAAATACCCAAAGAGACTGCATACGTGCGTTTTGCTTTAAGGAAGCCTTTTACATTTAAAATACATATCACTGTTTGATTTCTTTTATCTGCTAACTAACAGCTTGCATCATCACGCTGAAAGTCCGCTTTGGCAGATGTTCACTTTTGTTTTGTTTTTATTCGTTATTCTTCAGTGCACTGTTATTTGGGGTTTACAATAACTGAGAAGTGAGAAAGTGGGGACTACATTTATGCATATATGGGAACATTACATATCCATTCCAGCTGTACATCTCATTAACCTGCTAGTTTTTCATATTCACACATGTGCATTATATTACCCCTGACATGTTAGTCATGTCTTTCATTTGTTTTGTTCTTTATACTCAGTCATGATTGTGGCCTTCTAGTATTGTTGATGCATTTCATTATACAGTAAGTTCCCTGGTATTGTACATCTCCTGTGTGCGTGCGTGTCTGTCTTTTACCTCATCTGCAGTCAACTCTTAAATTGGAGTACTTTTGTTTACGCGTGCAAAAAAAAAGAAGAAGAAAAAAAAAAAAAGGAAAAAAATCTTCCACTAAAGAAACACAAGATGCATTGTAGCGATTTGAGTAATTACAAAACGTTCACCTGGTGTGCTGAACTATGTGTAAATTGTTTATTACACAATATAAATATTTGTAAAATTGTTTGTATTTTTCATAATGGTTTTAAAAAGGAGTGTGTTTATTTTTATGAATTCTTTCTGTTACAGAACTCTTGCTTTGTCTTTTTCGCCTGACATTGTGAGTGAATTGGTTGGTTCTCTTACCTCTCTCATGTATTTGAGCCTGTGCTGAGTTGTTTGTATGCAGTGTTTAGAAATACTGTAGAGAACGTGAGACAAAATTGTTATTAGGAGCAATTGATCAATTTGTATTTATTTATTTTATCATTTTGTTAATAAATTTACCAAGAAACTTGGTCTGCTAAATATTTTGAATGAACGTCCAATGTTTTAATATATGTGCAGTTTATCTAGCAGCTTTTGCTTTGCTTAGTAGTAATTTGCTATTTTATTTACATAGAATTATACGGTTTACTGATGGGAACAGAATGTAGAAATTATCTTTACTTCAGGCTACATCCCATCACTTCATCATTTATTATTTTCCTATAACAACATACCATGATTATTATCATTTATTCCTTATGTTAGACCTTGCACCAGTTCTAATGTGTTAAAAGTGACCAGGAACTACGGTGTCGCACTGCAGGCAAAATGTAATATACGTGATATTTTTTTCTATTTTGGTTCTTAATCAAATATAGATTTTTTTTTCTCAGATCTCAGAGCCGAATTCATGCGATTTTCACATCGATCTAATTCAACATCTGTTAGATTTCCATTTTAGGAAAGATGGAGACAGACTCCTTAAACATTTGGGGTGTTATTGCTGTACACGTGAATCATCCTTGAAACGAGATCTCAAAAAGAAATGCCTGAACATGACTACAACAGAACCTGCCTGCAGTGGCAATGGAAAGTTAAAAGATACCAAAAAGTTTTATACTTTTAAAGAAACAGGAAGCGAATCAAAGAAGTGACTGGAGAATGTACTTTTTTTTTTTTTTTTTTTGCAGCAAGTTTGCATGCATCAAGTAATGCATGGTTCCTTTGCGCATACAGGTTTAGTTTGTTTATTCTGTTCAGACCAACATCAGGTTGGTCACATTAAAACCATAGTTTCAATAGCCTAAAAAAAAAAAAAAAAACAGATTTAGTTAATGAAATCAGAAATTGATATTTATGACCCACAGTGTGATTGGAACCAAAGTTTTATTTAAAAATCATGGGGAGGGAATAGCTCCGATCTGGCTTTAGAACTCTTATTTGCACCAGGCTGCATCTCATTGATTATTTTCCTGTAACAGCATGCAACAATAAATTCATATTGATTCTGTTTGATATTTTGTGTGTGCATCTGAGATTCGGGTGTCAGTGAAAAGGAGCTAAAGATGGTGGTTATTATTATATTACTGTTATTAATGAGGGGAAAGGAGCTGTTTGGACGTGGTTTTACAAGGAGTTTATTGAATTGTTTTAATTGCACTATCCAAGAGTTTACTGTACTGAACAGCATTTATTTAGGAGGAGGATGATGATGATGATGATGATGATGATGATGATGATGATGATTATTATTATCTTGTCTAATTGCCCTAGCTGTGATCGGAGCAGGGTGTATAGCTCATGCTCTTAACACAAACTAAATGCACGTGATGGAGGAGGTGAACTTCTCCTGGAACATGATAACTTTTCCAGTTCTCTCGCAGGTTAAACCCGCTTCTCGACATAAACGCAGCTTTCTTCCGTTTTTCCATGTCATTTCCTGTAATAAAAAAAAGATGGTGGTCAAAGCTGCGAGAAGCAGCTGACTCGTTAGAAAAGATGTGAGGAGCTGAAAGTTTGGCTCTCTCCTAGGCTAGTTTGATCAGCCGGAGGTCGGGGTGCGAATCGCCGCGACTGATGCACAGCAGGGAAAGCGAGGAGCTCGGGACGGACCGCGTCTTGTCTTGTGCACAAGGTGAGTCCCGCACTAGCCACACTGACTGTGGCCAATGAAAATGGCTTCCGAAAGCGCTAGGTAAGTCGCCAGTGGCCTGCGCAGTGCGAAACTCCTCCATGTTTAGAAGCTAACCGAGGAGAAACTTTTCTCCAGTAGCCTTTGGGACGGCGTGCGAGCTCGACCCCTGGTCCTCGAGAGTTTCTATTATTTATTCTTATTATTTTTTAGAAAGCCCTGGGTTTTTTTGAGAGTCCGTGAATAGCTGGAGATTTGAGGTTTGTATGTTTGTAGTGCTAACGTTCGTTTCGTCTCAGCTTTGACTAGCCTTGTGTGTGATTGACGGGGCAGTCCACCAATCAGCTTGCAGCTTTTCCAACCGAAGCACGTCGAAGACTCGAGATAATCGGGTCTCGCGCTGTGACTCTCTGCCTCGGTCACTCACACTCTCACTGACGGACAGTCAGGTACATGGTGTTTATCGCCTGGTGGTCTGAACAGCTCTCTCTTACCTGACGCCATAATGCGTCTCTTTATTCAACTTCGTTTTAGCTAAAAATAAAATCCCAGCTAGGTTTATGCACACTGATAAGCCACAACATTATGACCACTTGCCTAATATTGAGTAGGTCCCCTTCTTTGCCACCAAAATAGTAATGACCAGTGTGTTCTGACATCTTTCTCTCACAACCATTAACAAGCAATTAACCTTTTCCTTAGATTGAGTTACAGTAACTCCATTGAATCGGACTACCCTGGCCAGCTTTCACTCGCCATGTGCGTCAATGAGCCTTGGCCACCCATGACCCTGTCGAACAGTTCACCGTTTTTTCCTTCCTTGGATCACTTTTGGTATGTCCTGACCACTGCAGACCAGGAACCTTCCCCAAGAGCTGCAGTTTTGAAGTTGCTCTGACCCAGTTGTCTAGCCATCACAATCTGGCCCTTCTCACAGTAGCAACATTTTCAATATCTTGTTACAACAGCAGCTGGAAGTCGCAGCAATCATCCTTTTTTCCTGATGATGTGTTGGAAGCAGAGAAAATGAGCAAATTGTTATAGCCAAAACTGTAACTCTTGTGGGATGTTCTTGGTCTGCAGTGTTCAGGACATATCAAAAGCAATCCAAGGAAGGAAAAACGGCGAACTGTCAACAGGGTCATGGGTGGCCAAGGCTCACCGATGTACATGGGGAGTGAATGCTGGCCTGTGTAGTCCAATCTAATAGAAGAGCTATTGTAGCTCAAAATGATGAAAAGGTTAAAGTTGGTTGTGAGTGAAAACGCACTATGCATTTTGTTATGGTGGCAAGGGGGGGAAGCGCGCTACTCAATATTAGGCAGGTGGTCATACTATCATGAATGATCTGTGTATGCTCACCTGGATCATTCAGTTTGAGCTTGTACTATATCTAGATGTGCTTTGTTCTAGACTAAATCTTGACATGTAATGGTCAGTTCACAATTCACTTACAATAAAGAGGCTGAAAATGAACTTATTTCTGGCAACATGGTCAAGCAGTTTGACCCTGTGCTTTTGGATACTGGTCAAACCAGACATGCATTTACAAAACAAACAAATAAAATAATTTTATTCGAAAAGCGCATTTAACAATGGACATTGTTGCAAAGCAGCTTTACAGAACCAAAAGAAAATTATGGAATTTTGTATGTAATATGAGAAAATATGTATGAATGAAAATGATCAGCTTGTCCCTGATGAGCAAGTCGAGGGCAAAAGTAGCAAGTAAAAACTCCCTGGGATGGCAATAGGAAGAAATCTTGAGAGGAAACAGACTTGACAGGGAACCTATCCTCATTTGGGATGATAACGGAAAGGAGGGATTGTTTTGCAGTCATACTGTGTGGAAGTTCAATATAAAAGATGATGTGTTTAAGTTATTATGGAGTCCAGTTCATTACTGGAGGTTCAGGTACAAAACTGTAGGAAATTCCAGTTCTGATCTATTGAACAGCAGCAATATATTCCTTATCTTGCCAATATTTCTGAGATGAAAGAATGCTATCCTGGTAATGTTATCAACATGAGCTTCGAATGAAAGACCGGAATTTATAATAACAGCAAGGTCTTTTACTGTTGCATGTGATGAAACAGAAAGGTCAGAGTTAGTGTATGATTAAAAATCTTACTTCTAGCTGCATATGGTCCTAGTACCAGAACTTTTGTCTTGTCAGGATTGTCAAGCAGAAGAAAGTTAATTATCTCTTTCACTCATTGCTCAATTTCATTAAGCTGGCTTTTCTCATCTGGTTTTGCTAAGACCTATAACTCTGTCTCATCAGCATAATAGTGGAAACTAATACCATGTTTACTAATTATGAGGCCCAGAGGAAACCTATAGAGATAAAATAGCAGTGGGCCTAAAACCGAACCCTGTGGAGCACCAAACTTGAGAACATGCTGAATAGTCACCATTTAAATCTACAAACTGATAGCGATTATTCAGAAGGATCTGAGCAAAGAGAGGGTCGTTTCTTTAGTTCCTACTACATTTTCTAATCTGTTCATATAAACTGTGAAGTACCCTATATACTCATTATTTTAGGAGTAATAAATTTAGAAATTTGTACCTATGCTTGATTTATCTTAGAGATTGCTGAGGTAGGTGCTCACCCGGGTGCTTTTAACCATGGTGACCCTTTAATATTTTGACTGCTTTAGGTCACAGTAGTGAAAAATGAAATAAAGAAACAAAAAAAGAGATAAAAATCAGGTTTAAAATGTTGCCAGTTTGCATTTTTTTTTTCAGCTAGAGAAGGCTTCAGACTGGGCAGAAGGAAGATATGAAGAGAAATACAGAGGGAGAAGTGAGTAGGCAGGAGAGACAGAGATAAGTACACAGTGGAAAGAAATGAGAAAATAAGAGAAGAGAAAAAAGTAGAAATGAATACAAGAGAAGATGAGGGTGCAGCTGAATCTGAGCGAGGGAGAAGCAGGAGTGATGGTGAGACAGGTGGAGACAGGGAGACAAATGATCCTGCTGCATAAAAAGCTTGATTTAAATCTTGTGATATTATTTCATTCTCTGCTCATATAAATTCCAGTGCAGAAACACTGTTTTGCTTTTAGATTTACTGATAGATATTTAAAAAAAATCAATGCATAGAATTTTTAGAGAAGACATAACATTGCTTCCATAATAAAATTAGAGTTTTAAAAAAGGGCATAGATAACAACTGTAATGTACACATTTCAACAGTAGGTATCTATGCCCTTTTGTAAAACAAAAAAAAGTATTAATTGAATATCACATACTAATTATAAATATTGATAAGAGCCCCAGGGTGGATTTCTTCTTGTAGCCCTCCTGCCAGGGCAATGTACTCTAGTTCTAAGACTGGGCAGATTTCATTCTGGGACACCAAAGATTTATTTGTATTTAACAGATCACATGCATTCTAATAGAAGCATGTCCTGTACAGTCATTTTTAACTTAGTTTTATAGTAACTTGCTTCTATGGCAGCTTTAAAAATATCTCTTGAATATTTTGGGCAATGACATTTGGCATACAGGACTGCAGGCCTGCTTTCTTGGGAAAACTTTTTTTTCCATTTAATATTTCAAAATAATATGCAATCCCAGTTTTCCTTGCCACCATAACCCCTGGTCTGGTCATTGGAGATTTGCATCCATATACAGATTATTGTTGAGTTTGTAAGCAGTATGTAAATAAAATAGTACTGAATACTACCATTACTCGAGATCAAGAGACGTTTAAATTAACTTACGAGAAAGAAGAAAAATAAAATCCAAAGACTTGGTTCCCATTATCAAAAACATTTACTCCCCTTAAGTGGAAGTACTAAGTATGTGCTCTAAAATGTGCTTGAAGTGCAAAAAGTACAGTACAAGTACTCCATGAAGAAACCTGATTTTTCTGGTAACTCTAAATGAACTTCTCCTCTGCAGCAGAGGCAAATCCCATGTGGAGTTTAGCTCAGTCATGCTATGGTGAGGATGGCAGCACAAACATTTAGATTGGAAAATAATGCACTTTTGTATCAAATGTAAGGAGGAGAAAAAGTGTAGGTACATGAAAAAATACTTGAGTACAGTAATACAGTATTTGTACTTCATCATTCACCTCTGATTATCAGTCATAGGAAGTGATCTGTTATGAAACTGTTAAACAGGTTAACAAAATAATAGTTGTACTGTTCTGTTCTCTTCACAGCCATAAGATGTTTGCATGAAAACAGGTCAGGGTTTAGCCCTTCATCCTGCATTGACCATGGAGGACTCTGCTGCCGTTCACACTGAGCCATGTATGGAAACTGAGCCAGAATGCAGCACAGGGTAAATATCCTAAGAATGCCTTTTTTCCCCTTAGACAGTCCTCATAGCTTGTTTTTTCATAAGTCTCTAATATTTGTTCCCGGCAGAAGGGTCTAACTTGCAACTTTTACGTATAGGGAACAGTGTGTTCTACCCAGTGTTCCCTATGAACATTTAATGTCAATTATAGCTTTGTACCTACTGTGGTTTTTATTTGGATGCTGATTTATTGAGCTCAAGTGTGAGGTTTCCACACACTGGCTATCCTCTTTTATAACTATGAACCAAGGCTGCAAATTGCACATATTGTTCGTTTGTTATTAATAATATGATGTTTTCAATGATGTAGTATTTTTGGGAACTCCATACAAGAATATTCTGAAATCTCATAATAAACAGTAGCACATTAAATAGGATGTGTTATAAGCACTAATGAAACAGAGCTGAAAAAGATGTTTCCTTGGCAAACAGCTGGTTTATGTGTCTCATTAAACAGAAATGATGATGATGAGAGTTTAACACATTGCAATATGTGAAAATTTTCAGTGCTGTCAATGATGGATCTTCTGAGGAGCCTAAAGAGAAAAAAGTGAACCATGAGCGTCTTGTGAATGTGGAACAACGAAATGTTGACTGCTGGTGTAGGTATTCTGTTGTTACGAAGTATGATTTATTAGGTTTTTTTTTTTTTTTTTTTTAATGACAAATGTTTTTGCATATAACAGTGCTAAAGTCTATTTGTTATTGTGTTATGTAGTCTGTGAAGAATGTAAGGAGTATTTCCTAGAGGAATGTCGACTCCATGGTCCGCCTGTCTTTGTGCCTGATACACCCACTGCGCTCGGAGTGCCTGATCGTGCAGCTCTCACTGTGCCTTCGGGGATTCAGATCGTTGGGGAAGGTCAGGACGTGGATGTGTGCTGCATGGATGAGAATATCCCCAAGGGAGCTCTGTTTGGCCCGTACCAAGGCCAGCTCGTAGGAGCCCACGACAAGCCATCAGGAAAATACTCCTGGATGGTACGACGGGTTTTGTGTTTTCAAACATATCTTCATCATTGATTCCTGTTGACCTTTTAAAGTCTGATCGGCTTCTTTTAGATTGTCCGTGAAGATAATGCCTACAAAACCATCGATGGCTGTGATGTAACTATAGCAAACTGGATGAGGTAAAGATTAAAAGTCTTCAAGTGTCCTCACTAAAAGCTAACTCCATAATAATCTTTTTCTGCTTTCGTTCATCCGTTTTTGTCCGCATTTCGTGTGTTTTATTTGATCAGATACATCCGGATGTCTTCAGAGGAGGGCGAGAGAAACTTGAGCGCGTTCCAGCATGGTGAGCACATTTACTTCCGCGTCTGTCGCAGACTGGCGGTCGGGGAGAAGCTTCGTGTGTGGTACAGCGATGAGTACACAAAGCGTCTACAGAGTATGTCCCAGGACAGTACCAACCGCAAGCCGGACACAGGTGAGATATCTCCTGATGTCCCTGATGAAAGTATTTCCAGTTATCCTGTTGTGTGGAATTACATTAGGCGCGCATTACTGAGTCGACGTTTGGGTGTGGCCTTGAAATGAATCTCCAACGGGTGAATTTTTGAAACTGTATAAAAAGTTTTAAAAGAACAATCAAACAAAATACATAGTCAAAGATTTCATCATGAAATCAGAATCTGATAAATGGTGTTTGTGGAACCGTTGTATAAAAGCAATATCACACTCAAGGTTTTATTGTGCAGAATATCAGCACAGCTGTGATGCATAACAGCACTCCTTTTCATGTGATATTGTTTATCTATCGCACTTCACTACTGTCGTACTTGTACAACCATGTATGTGACAAATAAAATTCTTGAAGTGTATACTAGCTGGTAAAGACAACAGTTTGACACATGGAGCCAATCAGAATCAGAACGTACCATCTCCATTTTCAGATTGGCTGGTCCTGTCCCTCCTCTCACCTCGTATTGGCTAGAATTGATTGAGTGAACGTTGTGATCATGAACTTGCACAGGAGAGAGCGTGGGGAAACAATTTTTGAGCAAAAATAAAGACGCAAATTTTACACTCAGGTTTTTGACACCAAAATAATGGCATATCTTCTTCAACTCCACCAAGTGAACTGAGAAGTCTGTTTAGGTCTGCCACCATGTTACAAGTTACATGAGTGACAGCTGAAGGTTGTATGACTAAATCATTTGCTAATCTCTGTAATGATTGGTGTAATGAATGAATGTGGAGTGAATGTGACTGATAACGAAATCTGGCATTTTTGTTAAGTAAATAAGTGAACTTGTGAGGGTACCATGATCTGAATGCAGGGGAATACATCCAGGAAAGTTCTGAGACTGAGATTGCATTGTTTTTTTAATTCATGTAGCTTTGTACTGTAGATACTGTATATGATTTACACACTCTTGTTGTCATCTCAGAAACATCTCGTCATCTAATGTAAATCTGAAAGTCTTTTCAGTAGCAATTGTCCTTTGCTTTGTCTTTGCCTGGGGTGCACACACATTCACACAGAGGGGAATTTTTATTACCAGTGCACTTACTTACTGTACATGTGCATCGAGGAAACAAGATACCCACACATTCAAGAGGAGAACATGTGAAACTCCACACAGACAGCAACCCAAGCTGTGCCACCTATGTAATATGAAGTTGTGGGTAAATTATTTAGCGGTAATTCCTTTAATACATTTGCGGCAACTGCTATTACCCAAAATTAAGTAATCTCTTATACACTGCAGGCACGAGATAGCATCAATAGCATAAACAATACCTTTTAGGATTTTGTAATTATCAAGCTCAATCGTGCGATGTACAATTTCTTCGTTATTAAATTAAGCCTGTTGCGCTGCTTACTTTAAACAGCTGAGTACTCAACTGTGAAAGAATAAATAAATGATTAGATACATTAATTTACATGTCCCAGTGTGTGGCCAGAGTACTATGTTCTTAAATATGCAATATATACAGTATATTCCTAGTTCGGATTTCATAGTAAATCTACGAGGATCGATCAAGTCAGATTTCTTGTGAAGGAAGAAGTAAAACTGACATTTACAGAAGACTTGAAGCACAGTACGGTGATTAGAGACTCTTAGCTGCAGTAAAACATTTGAATGGTGCAATCATTTGTAGGAAGGCACATTAGGCAGGATCTCAGTAGTTAGGGCATTGAACTATTCATCTGAAGGTCCCAGGTTCAAACCACACCACCACCAAGTTGCCCCTGTTGGCCCCTTAACCCTCAATTGCTCAGCTGTATAATGAGATGAAATGTAAGTCGCTCTGGATGAGGGTCGTCTGGCAAATGGCGTAAATGTAAACGTAAAGACGTCCGTGAATGACGATTCCAGCCAAGGTGGCCCACTGAAGTTGAGTGCCTGATTCTTGAAAACTGACACATATAGTAACTTGTTCCATACTTGCAGAAGACCTGAGAAATGAACACACAATCATTCACAAACCCCACTTGCACATTACAGGATCTCAGCTGAGAGCTCCTACCACCTCCCCAGTACAGTCCTGACCTCACTCCAAGCCATTTCCACATGTTTGGGCCCTTAAAGGAGTTCCTGGGAGGTCAGGATTTCACACGTGAAGCAGGCAGTCCGAGCATGATCCCGAGGTGTACTGCGAAATCTTTCTACCCTGATGGTATCCACGCACTAGCAAAACAATGGAATAGGTGCATTAGTGTAGCAGGAAATTATATCGAGAATAAAGGGAGTTTTCACTCTCACAACTATAACATTCTGTTATTCTGCACAATCACAATACTTTTTATTGATCCACTATATACAGTAAATAAATCTTATCATTAATTGAAAAGTGAACTTTTATCAACAATAAAAATATCACAGAGGAAATGTTCGCGGGCCTTTATCTGCAATGATGAACAGGTAAGTAAAGTAGGTTTAGTTCATCCCTATTGTCTGTGTTTTTTTTTATTTATTTTTTATGTTTCTTACCCCATGTATACTGAGCTTTGTGCTGGTGATTTTTCCAGGTTTAAATTCAGAAGACATCATCCATCACCAAGAAGAAGCCAAGGGCCCACTCCTACGCTCAAGTTTACATGGAAGGAGAACCTTTATAAAACACGGGAGCGACGAGACAGACAGCCAGCCTCAAGTGAAGAAGAAAAAAATCGATCTCATATTCAAGGATGTCGTAGAGGCATCCCTGGAAGCAAGCCAATGTCAAGACAATCCATTAAACAGCACTCTATTGTTACCAAGACCAAAGGGCAGCAATGTCTTTAGCCAATCCAGTACATTTTCATCAAATGTTATGGAGACAATCATGGGCCAGACGGAGAGAAAAGTGCCTCTTGCGCCGTGTGGACTTGCACCTGTAAAGCAGCTAGAGACAAGTCTTGAAAGATATGTCAAAGTAGAGGATGTACAGGGAGAGCCTACGATGATTAGTGAAGGGCCGTCTACATCTTTTTGCCCAAACTGTGTTAGACTGAAGAGACGTATACGTGAACTGGAAGCAGAGCTGCTTCATTTTAAACAGCAAGAGCAGACAGAGACTTTGGGCTTGACCCCATCTGAATCCTTGCCAAATGATGACCTGAGAGGTAGGTTTGTACATGGGTGCGACAACTCAGCCGTGGAATTATCATGCTTGTTATGATTTGTAATTGATCACTCTTGGTAATTTACTCGCATGAGGTGTCCCAGTGCTGAGCATGTTCATGCACAACAATTGTTGTCTTTTTATATCACTGTATAATTAATAGACTTATTAAATATTTGAAATAAAAAAAACATCTGTTTGCTGTCTGATTATCAGCTATTAATGCCATGCGCGCCATGGTGTGCATTTGATATTGGAAGATGATTAATATTAAGTCAGATAAAATTGGATGCAGAAGTTGCACAAAATAATCCAATATTGGTAAAAATGTGCGTGAAATCATATTAAGAATTCTGTTCTCTTGCAGTGGTCGAGGCGATGACGCCCATTACAGCTGTTATGGAAGAGGATGACCAGGATGTTGACTCTGCGGATGAATCCATAACTGCAGACATGATCGTAGCCGCCGACGACTCCTCGAAACTGTCTGTTAGCCCAGGTCGCCGAATCCGCCGCTTTAAACAAGAGTGGCTCAAGAAATTCTGGTTCTTGCGCTATTCCCCGACGTTGAATGAGATGTGGTGCCACGTGTGCCGGCAGTATACCGTACAATCATCAAGGACTTCGGCCTTCATTATCGGGTCCAAGCAGTTCAAAATCCACACCATTAAGCTTCACAGCCAGAGCAATCTCCACAAAAAGTGTCTGCAGTTGTACAAGTTACGCATGCATCCTGAGAAGACCGAAGAGATGTGTCGGAACATGACGACGCTGTTTAATGCTGCTTACCATCTTGCTGTTGAAGGACGGCCATATTCTGACATCCGGCCCTTGGCTGAGCTGCTAAAAAAGTGTGAACTAAAAGTAGTCGATCAGTACATGAACGAGAGCGACTGCCAGATTCTTATTCACCATATTTCCCGAGCATTTAAAGAAGACTTGGTCGAGAAGATCCGTCTCTCACCTTTCCTTGGTGTAATCATGGATGGGCAGAATGATGATTTGCTAGCAGACACTGTTGCAGTTTACTTGCAGTTCATTTCCACGGAGGGCCCAACGGCTACTGAATTTGTCTCCTTACAGAGACTGAGTGGTAGCAGTGTAGATGGATACCTTCAAGCTATTGACCGTGCCTTTGGTGTCCTAGGTCTACGGCTGCAGGACATGCTTGTGGTCGGTTTAGGAATTGATGGTTCCAACATCTCTTCTAGCCTTCGGACAAACCTCTATGTAGCCATACGGAAGATTTTCCCGTTTACCTTATGTCTTCCAGTAATGATCCATCGTCCCCATCTAGAGATACTGGATTCCATCTGTGGCAAGGAGCTCTCGTGTTTAGATGACTTGGAGACCAACTTAAAGCATTTGTTAAGCTTTTATCGATACTCTCCTCGTATGATGACCGAACTGAGGTCAACAGCACCTACTCTGTCTGAGGAGACAGAGTTCCTTGGGGACATACGAGCAGTTCGGTGGATCATAGGCGAGCCTAATGTCCTAAATGCTCTAATCAAGGACTATCTCGAAGTGGTGAGCCATCTTAAAGGGATCAGCGGTCAGACCCAAAGGGCAGACGCAGCTGCCATTGCTCTTTCTCTCTTGCAGTTTCTTATGGATTACCAGTCTGTGAAGCTTATCTATTTCCTTTTGGATATCATCGCTATCCTGTCGCGCCTCGCCTTCATTTTTCAGGGAGATTATCTACTAGTTTCTCAAGTGGATGCCAAGATTGTAGAAGCCATTCATGAGATCGGTCAGCTAGTCGACTCCCCAGGAGAGTACCTGCAAGAGTTTGAGGACAATTTCCGTGAGAGCTTCAACGGAGTAGACCTCAAGAACCTGCGGGTGGCCGAATCGAAGTTCCAGTCCATCCGAGAAAAAATCTGCCAAAAGACCCAGGGAATTCTGGCCCAGCGCATTGATCAGAACAGCCATTCTGTCGTGCAGGCTTGCAAGGTGCTTGACCTGTCTTCATGGCCACACAATCGGGATGATCTCCAAACCTATGGAGAGGAAGAGATCGTCCTCATTTTTGACCATCTGGAGACAATTCCCTTGTCAGGTCGGGAGCTGTTGCACACAGACAGAGTGGATTTACGAGCAAGTCTGATAAGAGAATGGAGGGATCTCAAAGCCGACTACTTCAGCATGAATGGCTTTAAGGAAGTGATGAGTCATGTCTGCAAATATAAGCAGCGATTTCCTTTGCTCAACCAAATCCTGCAGTTGTTGAAGGTTTTGCCAACATCGACTGTCTGCTGTGACAAAGGACGAGAGTCTTTACACAAAGTAAGAAGGAATAACCACTCCAGACTTACTCTGGAACAGATGAATGACCTGCTTACATTGGCTGTCAACGGGCCACCTATTGCCAGCTTTGATGGCAAGAGGCCACTAGACAGCTGGTTTGAGGAAAAGTCGGGGAATAGTTACACACTTTCTGCAGAAGTGTTGAGCAGACTGTCCAACACTGAACAAAAACCTGTGCTGCACTCCATGGATGTGAATTCAGAATTTTATCCTGGTATTTGAACAGAACCTGCATTTCAGCCAATAATATTCCAAAAAGCCATCTCAGTGGGCGTGAGCTGACCAAGGGCTGTTATGTGATTGGCCAATATGAATGACATTGGCTCTGCTGCTACAATGGCCTGGTCAGCAATCATCATTCATTTATAAAAAAAAAAAAATAGTATGAATGCCTTTGCAGGGCTTTGGCACTTACACACACAAACCTATTTGGGAATGTGTAATTATTTTATGTGATTTGATGTTCCAAAGAAAAGAAAGCACTTATTGTTAGGTTGGATGAAATGATTAGCTGAAATCTATAATAATGGATATTCCATTTCGTGGATTTTCTTTTTTGTTGTTTTTGTCACTTATTAACAACAGTGTGTCCAATACTTGCTTGAATATGCACAGTTACGCCTGAGTTGTTTGTATACCCGAGAACCTGTTTCTTTCTACTATAAACTATATGGTTTTTCATTGTACAAGAATCATGTACGCTTTTAATTATGCCATGTTTAAATGCTGTTAATCATCTATTTATGTCGAAAAAGATTTTGCAACCATTTTTGCTAAGAAGCTTTCTCTTATAACTGAAATCGATTGTTTAAAGGTAATAGCATTATTTAGAATCAAAGTAATTTTCTTGTTTTTTTGTTTGTTTGTTATTTTGCTTTATAGAACCCTTATAATAAAGAGTTAAGGGACATAACACATTATGAAGTTGTAGCCCTGCATGATGCAATTTATTGCCAATCATCAAGCTGTTTGGAATGCAATATGCAAGAATTTCATGCCTTATAATCACATTCTATTCAGAACTTAATGTTTTTGTCATGTTATCTTCTTCTATTTTAGACTATATACCTTCTGTCAGTGAGATAAGGTCTGGCACATTTCAACATCCAAGAAAATCTTTTACAGACTCGGTTTTAATAGTGCAAGAACAAAGATTCTGAAAACATGGTACTGTGCTTGAGTACCTTAATCCTGTTATGTGTTGGACGATATCATTTTACAAGATATATATATATATATATACACACACACACTTTTTTCTCATCTCTTTTTTTTTTTTTTTGGACTTACCACTAAATATTATTGTTAGTATGTGCAATGTATTATTACACTTTTCTTGTCAGATTCAAAGTACTAAAGAGTTTGGACACTTTATGCCATACTGAGGAACTTTATAATACGTAAACATGAGAATAAAATTAGATTTTGTTTTTTTTATTATTATTTTTATTACTGATCGCAGGTGATGTATTGAGCATTCAAACTGATAAGAAAATGAACAGAATTTGTGATGCTGCTTTTAAAAAAGAAAAGTCTTAATCGTTATTGCCAAAGTTTCTACTGAAATAATGAGTATGCCTGTCACGTCGTATTAATTTTTTGCAATCATTTTTAATTATGTTCTCTGATCTAACGCATTTTAAAGGGCACATAAATGGAGATTATGGCCTTATGCAGTATATAGTGTTGAAATTTGTCTTGTGACAAATTTGATACAGTAATATTGCATGTTATCTGCACAGCTAGATTTTTGTTTAACAAAAATTTGTATGCAAGTATTGATAAACTACAGTGGTATTTTGTAATATTGCCATTTTACAGATCTATAAAACCTGGCATGTGTTATTACTGATAGCTTCAGAAAGGTTTTTCACACTTTATTTTTTCTCTTGCAGTTTGAATATTATTATTACTATTATTATTATAATTATTAGTGCAGATCAGATACTGTGTGCGAAAAGCTTTACTTCAAAATAATAAAATTTGTTCCAGAAATATTCAATGCATTTTATAACAAACCATTGTACTTCCAAAAATGCGTATTAGCTGCATACGTTTTTCTTCATTTTAATACTGAGCGCTTAATGCTATAGCATTCCTTGATTTTAATTCTAGTTAAGGTCGAGTTTAATGGTGAAATGCTTTCCTCCAGAGTAATCCTGCAGTATGATTCGGTTGTTGTTTGATGATGAATGTACAGACTGTTACCTCAGATGTGTCATGAAATGGATAATTTTGGTACCTAGCTGTATTATTCTACCAAATGTAATGTTGCAGCGTTTTAATCTTTTTATTCGTTTAGTGTTGGTTTCTTTCTTCATGATGGTCCGGTACAGCCATCATCGCACATGTCTTCCTTGTTTAGAGAATAATTGGGATTTTTGGATGGGAATTTACCTTCTCTTTTCTTTTTTTTTATTTTTATAACTTTCTTTTGATTTTTGGCACAAAGACACACATCTGCTTGTATCTTAATTATCAGAATGAAACTATTCTATGTCTCCTGTTCTTTAAATAGCATAAAAGAAATGTAGAAAACCTTTATATGGTTGACATATTTTAAGGTATTTATAGTATTTTGTATCGATACCATACCCTATGATGATGTTGGTGTTCTGTTTGAATCAGCAAAAAAGGAACAAAACATGTCTGATTTTAGGTTCATATTCAAATCTTTCAGTGTGAATGATGCATTGAAGTTTTTTTTTGTTTGTTTTGTTTTTCTTCTTTTTTTTTTATTATGAATAGTGTCATTAAAATATCAGCACCAACATTTACACAGCTCTATACATCACAGACTTGGGATTTTGCATGAATACATTGTAACACTGGAAATCATACAAAACTATAAAAGTATATGTGAACTTAAGGAGTGAGTTGCATATGTATGTGTGAGATTGTGTACTATATATGGCCACTCAAAATGCAAGCTTAATAATATATTATTCCACCTATAACAGTTTAATAAAGCTGTTTTGTATTTTAGATTGTGTCGGGTTTTTTTTTTCCTGTGGTTAATTTGCTTACCATGAGAGAGACACCGATGAAATGGCCATTGTTCCCTGCTCTCAAGCTGCGGAGTGATGCTTGGCATTGAGACAAATACCATGTCATCGTGATCCGTATCAGCCGTGTAGATCAGCATGCATATGATTATATTTGTGTGCGTGATATTGTTTGGGGGTGAAGGGTATTAAAAGATTATAGTACACTGATTTCCTAATTCAGTACGTGTTTACGCCCTGTTAATTTAACAGTAACTTTGAAACTTTGCATGCAAATTTAAGTCATGGAATGTTATGTAATTTATCTACAAGTCTTATTTAATCACTTAATTGAATAAAAAGGCATAAAATTCGGGTTCAGGTGCCTTCCTAAATTCAGATTATAGTAGCACATGTCCTCCAATTTCTGTTTGACTGATCCCTTGTATTAGATTTAACTCCGACTTCTTTACCTTTTTTTTTTCAACGTTACATATTGTAGACGTATATGATATAAAAAAAAAAAAACAATTGGAAGAATATATTATTATTATTATTATTATTTTAAGAGGCTATCTTTAGTCCTTTGTTTCATCAAAACCATATATTTACTTTTTAAATATAAGAGGGGTGTTCAAGTCAAACCAGGACTTTAGACCAAGATTACTGGCATGCCTGATCCTTGACAAACTACAGATCGCCCACTTGCAGAACGATACACAATCAATCACAAACACCTAAAACTTGCATATTACAGGAACACGGCTGGGAGTTTTTGTGGCATCCTCTGTACAGTCCTTTTCCACATGTCTGAGCCATTAAAGGAGTTCCTGGGAGGCCAGCGTTTCAGACGCGAGTCTGATCATAGCTTTGGCGTACTGAGAAAACTTTCTACCTTGATGGTATCTAAGCACTAGTGAAAAGCTGGGATAAGTACATTAGTGCAGCAGGGGATTATATAGAGAAATAAAGCAAGTTTTCACTCTCGTAACTGTGTTCTGTTATTCTGCATAATTAAAAGTCATGCAATTTATTATGCAATTCTAAGCCGAAAAAGAGAAAATATTAAAGTAATTATTCATGCATGAAAGGATTAATATTGAATCTTGATAACTCAAAACCTAGTATGTTCTTTTATGAAAACATAAACATTAATGACAGCAATGCATAAAAATTAATTATATATTATATTGTCTTCGTGTTACAAGCACTGTAGTTAACTCTGTGGACTTTACCGAAGGTGGGGCAGACCAGTGAAAATAAACAAAGCTCTCAGTTTAGCAGTCAGAATGGCAGCAGTATATAGACATACAATAGTTATAAGGCAGTTCAGTTAATGGGGAAGAAAAGATTTGAATGTCTGTGGCAGAATGTCGATGCAAGGTCTGACAAAGTGCACTTATCATCACCCCAGCTGCAGCACAAGATAACTGAATGCTGTCTTTCTTGCCCACGACCCGTCGCTGTCATTTACTTATATAACACACTGTTTTGAAGATGCCAGTTACTCAGAATTCAAGTGTCAGTTCCAAGGGGCTGTAAATTCCTGACTGTTATTCCATTTTAGAGCTGCCTGACACCATTGTGTATAGTGGCCACGCTGCGACCTGGAGGCAAGGCAATAATCTGTCTGTGTCTTCTTTCAATGCAGTTGAATTTCTAGCGGGACCTGAATGAATATTGCCTTTTCAACTATTAAATTTTTAGTCACTTTTTACACACTCGGTGTGCTCTGAGATTCAATACCGAGAGCATGGTCAGAATTTCAACCTTGTATGTGACTCCCACATCAAATCAGGTGTTAAGTCACTTTTTGGGTGGGTTCTGTTAATACTGTTTTGAGATGAAAAAAACACAACCAATCAAAGGTTTGTAATCTCATTTGAGCAGCTGATATTGAGACGTATCTGCTACTTATGCTGTAAAGTCTTCATAACGCCTCTACTCTGTGGTGCTGTTTGTTAATTGGTGATTTCTGAAGCTGGTGCCTTTAAATGAATTTAGTTCTAACTAAGTTTCCTGGGAAGGTCTTCCTGAGAGCCAGTTTCATCATGATGCTGGATGGGTTTTGCAAATACACTTGAAAGTACTGTTCTTGCAAGAACGATTCCAGAACAGCCGACTCTCATGTTTTAAAATAACGACTGACTGTTGTTGTTGTTGTTGTTGTTGCCTTTTTTTAAAACTCAAATTGAATTACACAGCAATGTGTAGTATTAGTTGACATATTGTCAGTGGCTCCTTGACTGTACTTATACAGCACGCATACTACTTTGCTTATTAAAAATAATCGCAATAATATGTTCTCAAAGTGGTAATGTGCAGGTTTAAAGTTGGCCACAGTGTAATGTGATTAGACATGAAGTGGTGCAACATTGTTTAATCACAAATTCAGAGCAAAATGAGTGTCCATCCATCTATTTATCTCCTGTGCAAAAGCCTATCTATCTATCCATCTATCTATCTATATACAGGGGTTGGACAATGAAACCGAAACGCCTGGTTTTAGACCACAATAATTCATTAGTATGGTGTAGGGCCTCCTTTTGCGGCCAATACAGCATCAATTCGTCTTGGGAATGACAGATACAAGTCCTGCACAGTGGCCAGAGGGATTTTGTGCCGTTTTTCTTATAGAATAGTGTTCACTACATGATGCTGGTGGAGGAAAATGTTTCCTGACTCGTTCCTCCAAAACACCCCAAAGTGTCTCAATAATATTTAGATCTGGTGACTGTGTAGGCCATGGGAGATGTTCAACATCACTTTCAGGGTCATCAAACCACTCTGTCATCAGTCTTGCTGTGTGTATTGGTGCATTATTATCCTGATACACGGCACCGCCTTCGGCATACAATGTTTGAACTATTGGGTGCACATGGTCCTCCAGAATGATTTGGTGGTACTTGGCAGTGACACGCCCATCTAGCACAAGTGTTGGGCCGAGGGAATGCCATGATATTGCAGCCCAAACCATCATTGATCCACCCTCATGCTTCACACTGGGCATGCAACAGTCTGGGTGGTACACTTCTTTAGGGCTTCTCCACACCGTAACTCTCCCGGATGTGGGAAAGACAGTGAAGGTGGACTCATCAAGAGAACAATACATGTTTCACGTTGTCCATAGTCCAAGATTTTCTCTGCTGGCACCATTGAAACCAACGTTTGGCATTGGCACGAGTGACCAAAGGTTTGGCTATAGCAGCCTGGCCATGTACATTGACCCTGTGGAGCTCCAGACGAACAGTTTTGGTGGAAACAGGAGAGTCGAGGTGCACATTTAATTCTGTAGTGAGTTGGGCAGCTGTGGTTTTAGGTTTTTTGGATACAATCGGAGTTAGCACACAGACATTCCTTTCAGACAGCTTCCTCTTGCGTCCATAGTTACTCCTGTTGGATGTGGTTTGTCCTTCTTGGTGGTAATCAATTTGACAACTATTTGTCCTCTTTTGAACTCTGATATATCACCCACAATGTTGTGTGCATTGCAATATTTTGAGCAAAACTGTGCTATTACTATTAAACCTTCACACTCTGCTCTTACTGTTGGAATGTGCAATCAATGAAGATTGGCCACCAGGCTGGTCAGATTTAGCCATGAAACCTCCAACACTAAATTGGCCAGTGTTTCAGTTTCATTGTCCAACACCTGTATATAAATGATGTTAAGCAAAAATTACTTTAAAAAAGTATAAAGAATATAATAAAACATTTCAACATTAAAAAAAACATTAAATCGATCAGTGAATATTAAACAAGCAACAATATTAAACATGCAGTTTTATTAAACATGCCAATCATATTTCATGTCAATATTTAAAGTGACAGCTATCAGTTAAAAACACTAATATTCTCGAGTATAATTTGTGCAGGTAATTAGTTGTGAAATTTTCACAGCATCTTAGGGAGTCTAACGTGATTTGTTTTTCTGACTGTTGCACTCGCTTATTTTTGTCTGCATACAAAACTTAAAGGAGACTTCATTATGTTTTGTTTTCTCTTAAACAAGGTCTGTTATGTAATACGCTGCATTCTTTAGTCACATACAGTACAAATAATTTTTTGTAACCTTTTTGTTTGAAAATCTGGTTTGTAGCCTTAAAGTAAACATTATAGTATAAGAAATGTTTATTGGGAGAAATATTTCTTTGCCTAAGATTTTAATATAGTACTATACAGTAACTATCAATATATAATACTACTACTACTACTACTACTACTAATAATAATAATAATAATAATAATAATAATAATAATATCATTATTTTTATTATTGGGACAAAGTTTAGCCATCAGCAAGCTATTATGTGTCATGAGTGGAGTGGCCTGGGTCAACCCAGTGTGTCCATAACAGCAATCAATGGCATTATTCATGCAGGCCAGCAGGGGTGAGGCTGGGCGAGAGCAGAGGAGATGGTATGAGAAATCTTTGTCTTGAATGGGCTGTATGTATGCGTGTTTGTGTGTGTGCACTGAACTTTTAACTCCTCTAGCCTGAAAACATCAGCAGACGCTGTAATCCCTGGTAAGTATTCTACACAATATCCTACATGAACAAACAAACTATTTATTGCATTTTTTTTATGTAGAAATGTCTGTGGTTGCATTTACTTTATGTGGCATTCATTTCTAATTGTTGTGTATATGTTTGGGTTTTATTTTGGTTTCTTCCTGGCAAGTGGTCAAGCGAGATGAAACACACGTTTGGACTTTTCGTGGGAGTCGCATTGTTGACCGTTAGTGTCTGTAGGTTTACTGACACTTTCCTGACTTATTCACTGCTTTCCTTCTGTATGATATGTGAATAACTCTAGACGCATGCGTGTGTGTGTGTGTGTGTGTGTATGTGTCTTTTGGAAACAGGCAATAAGAATTATGGAATGCACTACTCCTCATTGGGTGGGTCTCTAAGCTGCTATAAGTGCTCGGATTACCAAGGTGGCTGGTGTGATAGAACCCAGGAGTGCACTTATGAAGACTCGTGTTTGTCTCTGCATGAGAAAGGTGTGTGTCACAAGTGTTAATGGCTACTAATTTACATTGCATGCACTTACTAATGTAATGCAACACAATACAAAAAAACAAGCCCTAGATCATGGGTTCCAAAATTTTTTGCCAAATTGCATTATGAATTTTCTGTCATCCCAAACTAGAACCCATGCAACCCGTGGAACCCATGATCTTCGGGGCTTGGTTTCTGACCACATTTTTTTTATTCCAGAAGAGTTTAAGACTGCTTTGACATTTGAACTTTCCATTAAGTTGAAGGAACATTTCTAGAACTGACCTACAAGTCCAGTGTGAAGTGTAATATTGTTAAAGGGAAAAAGTCCATGTTGAGGTGGTGTGAAGCAGGGTAGTCTGGCAGGATTTTTCACAGACCCTCTGTGTAACTTCTATACATCAAGAAAGAGCATGTAAAAGCGACATTCAATCGACGGTACTTCAGAGCCAAAACATCTGTCCTATAGGTTTCCAAGTTGAACTGTAAAAATGCTTAGTGATTTCATGTACATCAGCATGAGACAAACTGATGAGCCCTGTTTCTTTTAAAATCGTTCTATTGCCACCCTTAGCTTAAAATAACCCAGCAGGACCGAGGCTTAAAATATGGCATTTTGGGACCAGGTTTGACTGACTAATTTTGGGTGCAGAAATTTGCATCTGTCTTAGCTTATTCTGCATGCCCATTGGAGGAAAAATACACCTTGGACAACATTCATTATCTAAATTCGTAATCAATAGAGATTCAATAGATTTATTTGATTATTCATTTATGAGTGAACTTTTGGCTTAGTTTAATCCTCTAGAATCAAGCCTTGTCTCCTTTCCTTTTCATATCCATTTTGGATAACAGTTTCTAAAAAAAAAAATACCCACACTGCTGTTGGACTATCCACTAATACTGTTGATGCAGCAGCAGATGAATCCTTTAGTCTATCCAGCTCACTCACCTCCTCATCTGTACACCCTGCTCAAACACAGAGGGCTGCAAAATTATAACTTTAGTCTAATACTAATACTGTATATTAATACTAATATTAATTAAAGCTATCATACTTGTCATCTAATGCATAGCTAATACATAGCTACTTTAATGCACCTGTTTCCTATAGCTGCATTGGTTTTGTGAGTTAGGGTCCAACTTTTGTTGTCTGCCCCACCTGCTGGATCCCTTATTAATATAACATTGAATATATTCAGCCTGTTTGTGCAAATTCAAACAGTTCCTTCTTACTTATGGGATCAGCCAAGGTTACATCGACAGTTCCTTCCAAAAGCAATTGAACAAGTCCACTTTGTTTGCTTTTACTATACATGAAGATGTTTTTGGCACCTTTGGTGGCAGACTATACAATTCTTAAGTAAGCAAAAGTATTGGAACAGATAAGCCTAAAGCCATTAATTGCACTTTAATAGTTGGTTAAATATTCTGTGCTTGCATAACAGCATCATTCTGCGAACCGATGACATCACCAAACTGCTGCATTCTTCTTTTGTCATACTTTTCTATCTTTCAGCTGTTGTTGATTTTTTTTTCTTTTCAGACTGCTCTTCAGAAGGTAAAATGCATGCACAGCAAAATTCCCGGTGTTGAATTAAGACCCATTGGATGTAAATTCAATACTGGGAATTTTGCTGAAAGTTGCTGCTGGAAGCCTATAAAAGTTTTACAAAGGAAGAACGCAACAGTTTGGTGATGTTGTTGGGTTGCAGCATGAATAACTCTGGATGTGAATTCAACACTGGGAGTTTTGAAGGGGGCTTTATATGGTGGACGGTGATACCTTCACCTGTGCCTTTTGAAGAGCGTCGGTGACGACACTGACTGCTTTGGGGGTTTTATTCACAGATCTTACAATGTTTCTATCACCAATTTCTGTTGTACATCTATTTGACATCCGGTTATTAGTATATATTTTTTATTAATTAATTTATTTCTTCATTTATTAGACATTTCAAATTGTTGTGTTGACTATGCCCAATACTTATTCTTATATCAGACCTTCTTGATTTCCCTTTTCACGTCTTCAGTGGGTTTCTTTTCTCCCATAGACAGTTCTCTGGTCTTCATATAGGTTTCCCCTTTTTAACAACAAATGCACTCCTCACTGGCTTACCGTAAAACTCAAGGTTCAGCGCATGTCCAGATATTCAGTGGTATTAAGTGTTTAAACAATCATTGTAAGAGGGCACATCTGGGCAGCAAAAAAACATCTGTCAGTCATGCGTTCCAATATTTCTGACCACTTAATCGCTAAATAAAAGGTGTCATGTTCTAAGATATTTAACACATCTAGAAGTAAAGATCAGGAAAGCTAAATTCTATTCTGTCATCTCATATTCATTTGCTTGATCTTAATCCCAAACCTCCTCAGTGTTTACCAAAAACAGAATAATTGTCCGTGCCATTTCAACACCTTCAGTAGAGTCAGGATTCATATATTGAACAGTAATTAATAGGTATCCTTCACCGAATAAAACATTTGTGCGCTCAAATGATCTTTGATAGTTACAAGCTATTTGAAAGGTTGCAAACCTACCAGAGCGTTCTGATGTTAGTCTACATTTAACAAAAAAGGTGGTTCAAAACATAAGCCGAGCACTTTACCTCAAACAGCTGTTTTTTAGTTTTGTTTTTTTTTTTCCGACAGGAGGGAAAACGATCCGGCAGTGCATCAGGTACACGGACTGCGACAACTCCCGTCTGTCTCAGATGTTTCCAGCTTTGTCTGGATTTAATTACCGCTGCTGTAACACTAACTTATGTAACAGCGGACACAGGGACACAGCCATCCTCAGCCTGTTCATCTCTCTGCTCGGCATGTGGTGGAGCTGCTACTGCTAATCTTTTCACTAGATTACAGAAATATTCCTATTCTTACATACAGTAATGGTAAAATAATGTGTATCGAAATTTTACCTTCTTTAAATTAACAATGATCTTAATGTTTTAATACAGATAAACCCATTTTTAGAATGCTAATAACTGCTCTTGTCACATTTTTACAAATTTGCTTGCTGTTGCATTATGATGTAAATAACAATAAAAGGTTCTGCATGAAATTGTAATTACGTTTGATGTGTTATGTGTATTTTTTCAATTCAAGCCTTAATTAGTCAGGCCGGTTACTTCTGTTCATCTTTTGCGGTGTGTATTATTGATAAACTTGTTCATTTTTTATGTCTTATGGGAATAAAATGTTTCTTATATTTAAACTCTCACATTCAGGGGAATATACAGTAAATCAACACTACGACACAATTTCAGGGGTCTTTTTCTATATTTTTAAAATGACATATACAGTATGCTCACCTTTATGTTATACTGTTTCTGTTCAACAACTTTGCTCAAAGTATTCCCAGTGGTTCCTGACTTTTCAGCTCCCTCTATACAAATGTGAAGTGAAATGATTAATACATTATAAGTTAGCCAAGGTTATTTAAGATGAGGGCAAAATTAACTGCCTTGTAGTCTAACACAACTAGAGATCAGAACAACACGCCAACATGCATGGTTTCTAATTTATCATTCCCTGGGATGAATTCTGTTTGTTTTCTGTCCTATGTAAGGCCTGTACTTTATGCATTTAAAACATGTTAAGGCGTGTTAATTCATAAAAAAAAAATCTATGAACATTGAGGTCTCCAAAAAATCTGTAAGCATTAGAGGTGAAGATAACAGCAGATAATTATATGCACAAAATAACAAATAGTTTGGGTGTGCTCAAAACAAGATTCTATTCTACTAAGTAGTGTGTTAGTGTTGTTGCTGTGTAACTGTATGAATATTTAGGCATCCCAATTATCATTTTGAATGAGGCCTTGGTTACAACTTTAAATTTGCTTTGAATGTCACTTTAAAATTCGTTTCGAACTTAGCCAGCAGATTCATTTGTATACAGCAGAAAGAGTTTGCTTGACCATTGTTGGCTTTTGGCATTTATTTGGAACAATCGAGTTCAGTATCTTACAATAGAGTACACTACAACTACAGCAGCACTACAACTGCCTGGCAAGAGGGGGTCATACAGTAGCTTTACAATGCATTAAAGATGGCTCAACTGAGGCCACTTGACTAATGTAATCCGAGATGGAATGCTAGATGGAAGGACATACAGTATATCTAGCATTAGTGTGCATTCCTATTCAGTCAGTGCTGGCCTGCCCTAGAAGAGTCAATGAAGTACTCCAACGTAGGAACCAGTGGGTTGTGTATGCTATAAAAAATTTGGCTAGAAGTGGTAGAAAGATCTTCACCGAGAGATCAACTTACGAGGGTTGGCCAGCAAATGACCCAAACCTCTTTCCAGCATTTTTTGAGCAAACAAAAACCTCAATTGCTTTGACCCCTTTTGAACTGACGGAAGAAGATCCATCAACACCTGCAGATTTGCCACTAATTTATAAAGAATATATGTAACCCTTATTCTTCCAAAACATCACAAATAACTATATGATACCTATAATTCAAAGAGTATTTAAAAAATTATATAGGCAAATTATACCATAGTTTTATTGCAATTAATCTGAAATCTACCAATTATATATATACATAGGGCAACCATAGGAAAAAAGAAAGTAGTATAGAAATATCTGACTGAATGGCTCCAAGTCTGGAGCCTTCATGTTACGAGAGATTTTGCCTTGAAAACCATGGTCTGTTTCTTTATTACTCCAGAACAAAAACTGAAAATTAAATCAGTTGCAGACGATCATGCCCATGTGTTTTGGTTCTGTCCTTCCCTCTAGCTCATTTTGGAAAGAAGTGAGTGATCTGGTGTCAGGAAGTTTAAATATGCTGTTTGATTTTTCATTTATTTCTTTTCTCTTGGAAATATTCCCAAAACCATATAAAGAGAGATATACAATTCTTGGCTGCAAGTTTTTTTTTTTTAATGCAGACTCCAGAGGAACCCTCCCACTGCCTCACCTATCATTAATATAATTCAGTGATGCTTACTCTTGAAACTGGCAAATAAAAACTTTCTATAAAAATGTTCTGTTTTCACCAAGGAGTTTGCTTAGGGGAATGGCCAAAAACAACTTACTGCTCCAGAAAGCCATCATAATCCCATCCCCTTTTAGTCTCTGATAGAATGCAGTGAAGTGTGCAGACTTGTTCTATCTGCTTCTAGTAGCCAGTGTGTGAAACTCAAGTATTTCACATTGCAAAACACCTTGACAAATCAGTCACATGACTGAACAACAATGCAGATCCAGACAACAATGGCCCTTTCAAGTGCTTTCATAGTGGGCGATGAGATAAGCTGGGCTCCTTCATCTGTGTTAGATTTTATCTCTTGAGAAATAAACTACAGTGAGCATGGTAGTTAGAGTTGGCGTGGCAGAAATTACGATCCGCCACGCCTACTTCGATCAAAGGATGCAGGCTGCCTGTCAGTACCACGTATTATTAAAACTACAGCAGGGGGCAGAGCTTTTTCTTACAAAGCCCCAAAGTTATGGAATAGTCTTCCTATTAATGTTCAGGACTCAGACACAGTCTCAGTGTTTACAGTAAGTCTAGGCTAAAAGCCTATTTATTTAGCCAAGCATTTTTGTAAACAGATTAACCTTAGGTAAAGGAGCAGATCTGGGGGACTCATGGACGTAGAGTATTCTGGTGAACTGGTATGTTTAGATGCTGTCCTCCCCACTCACATTGATCACTCAGGTTTGTTGATGGTGAGGTGATTGGTTGCTTTACATCTCAGGGAGCCCTCATGTTTGTGTTTCCTTCTGGCTCTCCCTTTTAGTTATGCTGTTATAGTCCTGCCGGAGTCCCTGCTTGCACTTTGCACTAATATACATTCACCTTATACATGTTGACTGTGACCATACCTAACTGCCATCTCTCCTTATTTTCTGTTCTCTCCTTTTCTGCTCTCTCCTCTCTCTCTCTCTCTCTCTTTCTCTCCCTCTCTCCCTCTCTCCTTTCCCTCTCTCTGTCTCTCTGTCGAGCTATACATGTTCGCTCCTGAGTTGCCAGTGATCCAGACCCCTCTTCCCTCTGGACCCGTCTAACCCGTCCTGGAGTCCTGCTTCTGGTTGGAGATCTCGTCGCATGGATGCCCCGTGTGGTCTGTCTGGATTCGTGTGGTGGCTGGGGATGGTTTCCATTAAGACTGTCCTATCATCGATTGATGCTCTGGGGACCTGTGACTTCAGTTGTTCAGGACTGGAATCTCCTACAGTCTACCTGAGCCTCCAGGAACAAACTGGACTCATTTTAATTTTAAAACATCTCCTGTTACACTGAACTTCCAGTACACATTATTAAGTTGATCAATCCCTGCTATCCGTTATCACCCAGATGAGGATGGGTTCCTTGTTGAGTCTGGTTCCTCTCAAAATTTCTTCCTATTACCATCCCAGGGAGTTTTTCCTTGCCACCGTCGCCCTCGGCTTGCTCATCAGGGACAATCTTATCATTTTGATTCATACACATTGCATACAGACTTACTTCTTTTTATTGTGTAAAGCTGCTTTGTGACAATGTCAATTGTTAAAAACGCTATATAAATAAAATTGACTTGACTTGACTTGAAATGTTGGCACTGTGACGTATCTCATACTTGTCATGCTTGTCAGTTTGGCCAGTGAGAAGCTTAGTCAAAATACTAATCAATACATGCGGACAACAAAAGTTTGGATTTATCAAAGATTTAACAAAACAAAGCTAAAACAATGGGTTATTTAAAGGGAATCGTGTGACTAGTTTCCAACCAATAAACAATAGCAAAAACCCAAATGCAACCAAATGGCCAAGCCATACGCTCAGTGACATTGGCAACAAACAGAGCTTAGCCTCACACACCAAGAAGACAAAATTGCTTGGCTCATTGCTCATAAAAGAAAGAAAAGAAGAATACATAAAAGTGATTTTAAAAAAAAGTTTTGGCTCTATCTCTCCTACTCTTCTCAAAATCCCTTCTCCCAGTACAAACCTGCCCTAATTCATGCCCCTGCCTTGCTTCATAAACAAATTCATAACATCTGTGATCAGGATGAATTATTTCATAAACCTACTTTTTATATCAAATCCAATTTCTTCCCTGCCACCGTTGCTGTCATTGCTAAGTGAATTTAGCTATTTTTCGGGATATAAATTGAATTTGCACAAAAGTGAACTTTTTCTGCTAAATAATACAGCACTAACAACAGGAATGCATCACCTCCCTTTCAAAATAGTGAAAAATCTGTTTACCTATCTTGGGATTACAATTACAAAGAAACATAAACACCTTTTTAAAGAAAATTTTATTAGGTTGTTGAACCAAACAAAAAAGGACTTGGGGCAATGGACACCACTGTCCATGTCCCTGGTGGGCCGCATTAATGCCATTAAAATGAGTATTCTTCCAAAATTTTTATATCTGTTTCAATCTGTACCTGTTTTTATTCCCAAATCTTACTTTGGTGCTTTAGATTCAATTATATCATCTTACATTTGGAAAAGTAAACATCCTCGATTGAACAAGTCCCTCCTTCAAAGATCTAAAAGAGATGGTGGCATGGCTTTACCTAATTTTCGTTTTTACTACTGGGCAGCAAACATTTAAAGTGTCATCTTTTGGGCACATTTTCATAACCAACCTAATCGCCCTGTCTGGATGGAAATGGAACTAAACTCTGTCAAAGACCTCTCTGTCTCTGCACTGCTTGGATCTGCACTCCCCACCCCCTCAATTAAATCAATCAATAATTCAGTTATTAGGCATACCTTGAGAATATGGCCTCAGTTCATAAAGCACAGTAGTCTTCTGGGCTTCTCTCTCTCCTGTCGTCTCTAACCATCTCTTCCAACCTTCTTTACATGATTCAGTGTTTCAGGAATGGTACAGTAAGGGCATTAAGTTTTGTAAAGATCTGTTTGTTGATCACAGGTTTGCATCATTTGAACAGCTTTCTGAAAGGTTTAACTTGCCAAATTCTCATTTTTTCAGATGTCTGCAAGTAAGACACTTCATTAGCTCATCAATATCAAATTTCCCTGAGGCTCCTGATGCAAATATTATAGGTAATCTCCTCTGTTTTTCCCCACTGCGTAAAGGCCTAATATCCATTATTTATGGTGGACTGATGGGTTTGAGTCACACCTCTTTGAGTAAAATCAAAACTGCTTGGGAGAAAGACCTAAATTTGACACTGTCAGATGATACTTGGAATTCAATTCTCAAGCTCGTCAACTCCACCTCCTTATGCGCCCGGCACTCTTTATTACAGTTTAAGGTTGTACACAGGGCTCATTTCTCCAAACTCAAGCTTTCCCGTTTCTACCCAAACGTCGATCCATGTTGTGATTAAATGTAAAAGCAGAGAGGCGTCTCTTATTCATATGTACTGGACATGCCCGAATTTGGAAAAATTCTGGAGGGATGTCTTTAAAACCTTGTCGTACATATTGAAATGCAATCTTGAACCAGACCCTCTGATTGCTCTTTTTGGTGTTACTGGAGAGGAAGATAAGCATCTAACTCCAGCTGAACAGCGTTTGTTGTCTTTTGCGACACTCCTGGCCAGGCGTTCTCTTTTATTCAAGTGGAAGGATGCCACCTCACCCACTCATTCCCAGTGGCTCAGAGATATTATGTCCTGTTCATCCCTGGAGAAGATTCATTACTCAATCCGCCATTCGGACTTGAAATTTCAACAGGTGTGGGGGCCCTTCCTTCGCTTTTTTCATATACTGTACATTTGTAGTTTGATTCCTTTCCTATTTAATATTTATTTATTTAATTTTCTTTACATGCAGAACCAAAACTTTCAGCTCCACGGGTTTGTTTTTAATTTTTTTTTCATTTCTCTCCTTTTTTAAATATGCCTGGCGTCTAGCCTTTCCTATACATGTATAGCTGGCTTGGAGTTAGGGAGGAGTGAGGTGGGTGGTACAGGATTTTATAAGGGGGCTATAAAATGTATATTGAAACGTTACATGTTTACCCTGTTGTATCCCTGTTTAAAATCAATAAAAATATTGTTGAAGATAGAATTATTTCATAAACAATACCCGGATAGTATTCATTGTAGTTTGGCGTACTATGTGAATTAAAACCTCCTGAAAACGTAATCCAAATATCTTCCTGTAATATATCATTCAGTGCAGATAGAATAAACATGTTGCTGTCATTGGGAAATAACACAATAAAAACTAAAATCATTACAATGGGCCTTTAAACATGTCAACATTTACAGCTTGGCATTATATTTTTAATATTGTGGTTGAAAATTATTGGAGTTTTATGTCTGACTGTCCTCCCATGTTCACATAACAATAAATGCTTCCGCAGCTTTTTATGTTGGATGCTGCAGATTTCAGTCCCAGTATACACATATATTGGAACAAGAACTGTAATTGTGCATTGTAATCAGAAGAGAGAAAAAAAAATTATAGCCATTGAATATCATCAGCGTGCTTGCGGTTGATACAAAGCCAAGTCCCCCCCTACACCCCCCCTCCCCCTCCAATTCCTCCTAACCCACTGTAAAATAGTATGATTATAAGGGACTGGAAAATGGTATGATTATACTGTATATGGATTATACATTATATGTGTACATATTATACTGTAAAATAGTATGATTATAAGGAACTGGCCCATGGGTTCTTATAAAGATTGATAAAATGATGAAATCTGCAAAGTATCAGGATGGTGCTACAAAAACAATGAATCTCCTTTCATCCATAATCCACATGAACCTGCATGTGCTATTGATATAAAACCAGTATATCTTGATAAAGTGAAGCCTTCACCCTGCTTTTTCAGTAATGGGAAAGTAGCTTTAGTTTAAAAAAAAAAATTTTTTTAAAGAAAAGTTTTAAAATGTATAATGAATCTGTTTGTTAAATCCTATTTCAAAGCAAAGAAACATGTTTAACGACACTTAAACAGAAGGTCATTTTATTTCAAAAATGCATTTATGTAAACAATTTATTATGTGAATCTATAATTATTTGTATCCATATTTACACTGATCTAATATTTTAACCTGTGGGATGACTGTTTTAATAACTTTTTAATGCATTCATGTACAAAGTAAATATTAGAATTAACAGTAATAGATTTTGTACAGAAAGTAACACATTTATATGCAATTGGTACAGAGACTTTACCCTGTGTCTTGAACACAAAAGAACTGTTCAATAGAATCCCCTAGAGCCTGGCAGATATTTTCTGCCTCATTTACTTGATGGAAAGATGTTTGAATGGCACTGCTATTAGTGTGACCCTGTGGCTTTTTAATAAATCACTCTGTATGCTAGGGGTGTAGTGGGTTTTTTATCAACTCCAGACTGTAGCTTTCACAAAAGTTGAGTATCACAGTACATGAAATAAAAATGATGACCATCTATTTTATGTTAGTTGTCCTGGAGTCAATACATAAGAGAGCATCACTGTTATTTCAGTAAAGATCATCACTGGCTATCACTGGCAAAAAAAATGTCACATCACTAGCACTCAGAGATGCAACATACTTGAATAATCATATTAATTTGCTATACTTAAATACTTGATGTATTCAAGTCAAACCAGGACTTTTGATTGTGCAGAATAAAAGTACACAGCTATTAGAGCAAAATCTCCCTTTATTTCTCCCTTTATTCCTACACCAATGCACTTATCCCAGTGTTTTACTAGTGCTTGGATACCATCAAGGTAGAAAACTGCCTGCTTCACGTCTGAAACAATGGCCTCCAAGGGTTGTTTGGGGATATGTAAATAACTCCCAGCAGAGTTTCTGTTCCTCAGAAAGATCGTCTCTCCTGCAAGTTCGGTGTTCCACTCGCTGAATTTTTATGGGAATAACTGCAGTGGGCTCTGAGCCACCTCGGCCGGGATCATCATTCATAGATAAATGGCCTTCTTTGCACTCTTTTAACACTTGCACTGTTAAAAAATAAATAAATAAATAAATAAATAAATTACGTTCCATAACGTACTGTGTTCAGTTTCAATCAGTTTTCAATCAGAAATTTCATTACAAATCCCAGTTTGACATGAACACTCCTCACAATATTTTGGCATATTTAATGATTGTACTCCTGCTGAATTACTGTACATTTCCAAAAAAATTTTTTAAATAAAATAAAATTAAAAAAGACTCATTATGTTTTAAATCTTATATACATGTATTATCCAGCTAATTATATTTACTATACAGCAGGTTACAGAGCCCAAAAATCTTCAAAGGTGAGTTTATTAGCTTGTGTAAATACATGTTTCAGTATGCCAGAGTGAGCAAAGACTCAAAACATTAAGTGTCTTGGTTGCTTCCATAGAAGACATAATCCTCTTTTAATTTGAAAAAGCATGTTGAGGTAGGTTTGGTTTGCTAACATGAACTGGTTTTATTAACCTAGTTAGCCATGTTTTCTTTGTTCATGCCAGGAAAGACTAATATTGATTCTGGTAGCTACAGTAACATAACATGCTAAGCTACGCATTTTCAGTGTTTGGCTAACACAGTAGCTAACACTGCGAACTTACAGGGGCTGAATGATGTTGCCAGGCAAAATGCCTTCGTTACTACAAAACAAAAAGTATCTCCTAATAGTTTCAGATAAGTGATACATTTTTTAAAATATATATATTTAAATACTTGGGTATATGCAAAGGTAGCATTTTTTTTATTACTGAAACTGAGCCACATTGTTTTGGTCTGGTTTTGGTGGAAGACAGTGAGAAAGACCTCTTTCTGCAGTGTCTCCATAATTAATAGAAAAAGAACAAGACATAATTCACAATTCTTACCAATGTGTATATATCTAACTTCTTGTTGTTTCTAATGGTAATTTTATAGGAGGTATTAAAAAAGGGTAATCATCTTTTCACATGCATGCACAGTCAATACTTACTGACTTTATGGAAAAATCCAGAAAATAATTACATTATTCCATCTCTCACTAAGTCACTAAGTATAACAGTAAAATACTAATACTTATATCACAGAAGAATTTACAATGTTCTTTATGATATACAGTAAAGAGATATTTTCAGGGAAAATGAAAGATGACATATTACAGTAAAACTATACTGATACTGTATATAACCTTTAAGTTTTGTTGTTCATCCTAAAGACAGTCACAATAAGCAGTAACTATTAGAATTTGCCATTATAATAAATATGTAATCATCAATGTCTATAGTAAAGTAAGCATACAGTAACTGCTGTAATTTTAATCTTACTCAGTTTTTGTGATACGTCTGGCCATCATGGGTTAATCTACAGTTGAAGCCTTCCACACCAAAATCCTTCTTATTTCTTTTTGAAAAGGATCACTTCCAAATATGTGCAAGCTTGTGGAATCTTATCCTTTTATAATCTTTCATTTATCAAAATGATCTAATCTTATAAATATTGTGCAACCATTAAATAACAAAGATGTATCAGAGATCAGAAAATATATTAAATACAATAAAGACCTTTAACCTCTTTTGCGACTTTTGACACTATGGTTGAGCTCATTTTATGTTAAGAAAGAAATATGTAGAAAACAAGGTTGTAAAATCCCTGTAATCTTTTAAAAAATTACTCTGCGCAGATGTTGCACTGTAATCTGATGACATAACAAGATCTAGCTTGTATAAGCTTCCCAAACTGTTCCAAACAGTGTTTGCATTCGGATTAACAGTGAACTCAGAATGCTTATTTCTATTTTTTCACAGTAGAGGTTTTTTTTAATGTCCCTATCAGAAAAAAATACTGTAATGAATTAACCTTTAAAAATAAACACGATGAATTCATATAATAAATAAATAAATAAATGGATGCATATCAATGAAACATTGTTTTTCTCTTTACATATTAAACTAATTATAAAGACTTATAAAAAAAAGTATTTCCTGAATCATTCTTTTATCTCTACGGTATAACACTCACTCACTCACTCACCATCTATACCGCTTAATCCTGTATTCATGGTCACGGGGGCCTGGAGCCTATCCCAGGAGACTTCGGGCACATGGCAGGGTACACCCTGGACAGGGTGCCAATCCATCGCAGGGCACAGACACACACACAAACACTCGCTCATTCACACACTACGGGCAATTTGGGAATGCCAATTAGCCTAACCTACATGTCTTTGGACTGTGGGAGGAAACCGGAGTACCTGGAGGAAACCCACCAAGCACGGGGAGAACATGCAAACTCCATGCACACAGAGACGGGAATCGAGCCTGGCCGGGGAGCGAACCCGGACCCTGGCGGTGCAAGGCGACAGTGCTAACCACTACACCAC